>JAPKID020004536.1:0-11623 GCA_026931265.2 Tropidonophis doriae | reverse complement strand
CCCCCTCTGGGCCCAACCAGGTCTCCGCAATTCCCACCAGGTCCGGGTCCCCCTCTGACACAAGGTCACTTATGAGGGGGGCTTTGTTCACCACGGACCTGGCGTTAACAAACATCAACCTAGGACCCCGGCTCGGTATACCTCGACCACCTGGACCTCGAAGGGAGGGCAGGGGGCCGGAGCACGGGACCGCCCGTAACCAGCGACCCCGTGTATCCGAACCCCCCGTATTCCCGCCGGTCCTGCCCAACCCCAAAACCGTCCTAATTTTGCCACCCTCCAACGGAGCGACCTCCTCCCGACCCTCCGATTTCCTGTTCCCGCCCGCCGGCCTGACTAATTGGCCCTCACAACTCTGCCCACTCCCTCCCCCCACCCTGGGGCCCCCTAAAAGTCGAATTAAAAATTTATTTAAAAACCCCCTCAGTCTGCGCTTCGCCCACCTCTCAGGATCTATCAGTCCGTCATCAAGGTGGGCCCTCGATAAATTGGGGGGCCAAACCTGCGAGAGGGGAACCTCCCGCAGGGAAAGAAGATCGAGCCTTGAATACATTTAAAATTCGGGATAACGAAAAGCCAAGGGGCCAGATGGTATTTCAACAACAAGTCCGTACATCTGAAAAGCTCCTAGGGCCACCATAATTCTCAGTCCCAACACCGAGCCCGGAAGGAATTGATCACGTTCAAACCCACAACCAACAACCAACCTCCAACCCTCATCCAACCAACATTCCAACCCCATCTCCAGAGTTTTCAATCTTCTTTAGTCCATAGTCCATAGACCACAATCCGTGGTCTAAAGTCCATAGTCCATCATCATTCCTCCTTCTCCTTCCTCGACTCCTTCCCCGCAAATCTCTCCAAAGCACATTCCAATACATTCCATTGCAAATAATCCATCCATAGTCCAGCCATCAGTCCAACCATCAGCATTCCCCACGACTCTTTCCAAAGCACATTCCAACACCTTCCATTGCAGTTCCAAACGCAGGCCATAATCAGTATCTAGGCCCTTCATTCCTTCCTCCTTCTTCCTCCTTCTTTCACGACTCCTTCCCCACGGCTCTTTCCAATGCACATTCTAATACCTTCCATTGCAAATAATCCATAAACCATCCATAATCCATCCATCAGCTTTCTCCTTCCTCGACTCCTTCCTCACAGCTCTCTCCAATACACGACTCCAATCCACTTCAATCCATTCCATTTCTTCAAACAAACCCGGAACAATCCATCCAAGCTTGGAGGGGCGATCTTGTGATGTTTCACAGCGTTCACAGCATTCACAGCGTTCCACGACGCACACGATCTTCGGGCAGAACACCCCCTTTGAGCTGCAAAACCTCCAACTCCTTCCCAACAAACCAAGGCAGCCTAGGATGCCGCTATGAAACGCCCAGCTGAGGAGGCCCAATTCGTGCCCGAAATTCCAAGCCGCTGCTTTCGGGATGCTGTTCTCCCGCTGTTCTCAGATGCAGCCATCACGCCTCCGCTCTGACAGACGCTCGGCAGGATGGCTGATAAACTCACTTGCTGGGCCGGTCCTCCAAGTTGGAAAAAAGGAGACCAGCGACCCAAGCAAGGCCATAAACGACCCCCGAATCTCGCCCGAATTCAAGGACTCGCCACCATCTTACGCATGCGCAGACTTCTCTTGAAAACATCTCTGAAGAACCTGTGTTCCTCTGCCTAATTTACAGGAATTTTAAGAGCATTCAGATGATATGAAGGCTGATGGACTGATTTGATGTTTGTCTGATTGAAGCAGGTAGCTGCTTCCTTCTGTACCAAACATTCTTCAGTGTTGACTACCAACATGGTGATGCCATTATCTCTATTTTTAACAGTAGTTAGGAAGTCAAAGACTAGAAAAGCAATCTGTGCAGGAAACTAGATCAAGTAGTCCACACTTAATGACATTTGGGACCAGAATCTCATTGAGGAAAGTGGTCATTAAGCAAGATATCACATAACTATTTTGTTCAACAACTGTAATCAGGGCAGTTTCCCTTGCAGTCATTAAGGTATCTCACCAGTTATGGAGTGGAGGAGACACCAGTTAAGATGCATGGGAGTGCCTCAGGGAAGTGAGGGAAGACTTGGCAGGTTCGGTGTAGGCCGTGCATGAAGTAGTCATACATATTCACGAAGGGCTGAATACTCACAAATTTTCCCACAGCGCACATAGAATGACCGTTCAGGTAAGTCAACGGTCTGTCTCCACAGAGGGGCACAAAGCAGCTGCCTGGTGGAAAGTTCCAAATACCCATTAGTCTCTAATGGTACTTGATCACTGTATTTTACTGTTCAGATTATTGTTACTATTCACAATTGCATTCCTGGTATAGAGTTCTAAATTGCAAAAAAAGACAGTATTGGGATTTTGATCAGCTATCCTGTTTTCTAAAAGCTTAAAATTGTTCACAGATATACAGTAATACTGTATGCTAAAATTAAGCCATTTTAGGTAAGAAACTGTATCCTGATTTGTCTTCGTTGCTGAGAGAAGTACTGTGGGGGATTATGTCATTAATTGTTCTCTGGCCTTGGTAACTAGTACAGCATCTTGGCAACTCTTCTGACTTTCACTCTGATTGTTTCCTTATTGCTGTTTGTTTTTGCCCACTCTATTGACATCAGGTATGGAATCTACGTATATGAAACACTTGCTTGAGGGAAAATAGTAATGCCCTTTGTGCATTATTAAACATCAGCTCCGATGAACTGCCAGTAGAGGGAGCTTACCACTGTTGAGCAAATCATTCTACACCATAAATGATCCATCTTTATGAATATTTATTCTTTCCAAAAATAATCCATATATCTATCATGTTTTTTTTTCTTTTAAGTAAGCAGTGTTATGCAAAAAAGGAGCAAGCAATAGAAGGCCAGACAAATGAAACATATGATATAAGGGGGGAAAGGAAAGAACTAAAACTGGTTTATCCCAATACCATCCTATCCTTGAAAACCATGGTATTCTGCTACCACTTCTAACATTCCCTTTTATTCTTTAAACTTGTCACCATTTTTTAAAGATCTCATAAATTACATCCAACCACAACTCCTTCATCTCAATCCATTATTCTTTCTTCACATATTTGTTTTACAATTCCAACTTTCCTCAGTCAACATATATGATAAAATCCTTTCAGATTATTTTTTGCCATAAGGTCCATTCATTTACATGAATATGGGCTAAATATCACTGTATTTAATCCATATTCATATAGCACTCACACATCAAATCATATTTTTATATTTTACACATAAATCCAAGAATTGCCTCTAGACAAGCACAGGCACATACATCAAATAAATAACTAAATAAATGAGCAAGCAAGCATTTTTAGTATCCTGTTGCCACTGCATTTCCCACGTTTTATATTGTGACATACCCAACTTCCACTTCAATAACAAATAGGCAAAAGTATGCTTTTTTACGTAAGTTTTGCTTCTTTCAGCAAATATTCCTTCCTTGAAACAGACCACATATTGCCCACTGTGTTTTTATTAGTATTTGTATATTTTTAAAAATTTCTTCACCCACTTTCCATTTTGGACCCGTTGTACCAAAGTAGACAAATTAATATACTTACTTTAGTTTTTGCCATTTATATGTAACGTAAGTTCCCTTCCTTACCAAACACAACTGCCTTTCTCTTTGCTCCATTGATTTTAACATTGGTGTTCTTCATTGCATCATACAGTCAATTTAATATTTTCTACAAATAATTTAAGTTCTCAGCTAGCAACATTGCATCATTTGCATTCAAATGTTCACATGTACAGAGCCACTATACCTATTATAAGTATATATTGTAATATTCCTAACATAAGTATTCTTTTATTTATATATGCATTAAAGAATGAAGGAGACATCACATATTCTCATCTTATTCTCTATTCCTTGCTAAATAATTTGTTAAACATTCCACTTATTGTTCCTTGTGCTTTATTTCCATCATATTTATTTCTTACAGCATTCAGCAACCATTTCTCAACTCCTTATTTCTACAAAATGGAAACTTCTAAGTTTTTTTTTCCACCTAAGCAAGCAACATGCAATAAACTTTTACATCCATATATTTTGTTTTTGTTATGAACATTGGCTGTCTCATATGAAGCAAAATAAATTTGCAAGATTTTGCTTGTTGTCACATCTCTTACTGTTTCAGAGTTCAACAAGATCCAGTTAAGACTAATTGGCATGTGACTCTTTTTACGTTTCTTATCAGCAGTTATCCATTGGGCACTGATGCACACAAGCATTAACCACGCTTAACAGCTTATTTCATACTTCAATATTTTCACAGTATTGCTATTTTTGTTACATTAATTAAAATAAGCTTTTTTTCTGACTGTTTCAGAGGAAAGTGAGGTTACACAGACACTTTGCTTGTCTGTGGTTTTTTTTTTCATTGTTACTGTTTTGTAACCGCTTCTCTTAAATTGGCAGAAATGGAGTGCTACAATGTATTCCCTAACCTGCTGTAGTTCTATTTGTAACAAAAATTTTTAAAGATGTCAAAGTAAATTCCATTTGCCAGTTCATGATTGTCTGAATAAATTGGACTTTTCCATTTTGCATATTTAACTCATACAAATAATGTATGCGTGGTGTTTTATAATGTTATATCTATGAAACAGGCAAAAAAAAAGGTAAGTATTGGTTATGTTACAATTTCCTCAAACATATCAGTATACTTTTTTCCTTTTTTATTTCAACATTTTCAGAAATTTAATATTTTTAACAAAATTTACATGCTGTGATATGCTGTGATCGTTATGGTAATTGTAGATGTTTCTTGCCCAGCTATTTTTTAAAACCAAATCTATGTTATCTTTTATTTGAAAATAAAAGCTGTTTCAGTTTTTCTTTAACATCTGAATTTCCATAGATGTTTTTCCCCATCTGAATGTATTTGCTGAACTTTAACCTCTTTAGGGCTTTATAATGTTGGTTATTTTAAGTGACATGATTCAACGCCACTCCTGTTGTTTAACACTTGTCACTTTGAAGTCATTAGTATGGTGATGTACCTCAGCTGTGTCTCAGCCCTGGACTGTGCAAGTAAAGCTGTGAACGTACTTACCCTGTGCCTGGAAGCTGGTTTGGTCTGGATGGGGAGGAACAGATTTCATCTCACTCATTACAAGATAGGCTATGACTGTTTGGGTCCCTCAGGTTGCAAACATTTACACAGCTTGTCTGGGTTGGAAATGCACTTTCCCACTTGAGGCTGTTGGTGCACAACTTGCAGATCCTCCTGCAAGTTGTAGCTACCACTTGAAGAGGTGATGGCAGCTTTGGCCTGGAAGGGATTTGTACAAGTTTATCTTGATCAGGAAGACTAGCTGAAGGGTCTTCCTTGATCAGGAAGACCCTTCAGCTTGTTTCCTAACACCCTAGCCAGCTCACAATTGGAGCATTGCTGTTCATGACCATCCAGAAGCTACAGCTGGTTCAAAGTGCCATGACAATAACAAGTACTTCTTATTAAGCCCAAGGGTCATTCTTGCAATCCTTGCTGCATTGGTTGCCAATCAAGCAACCAGGAGCACTTCAAGGTGCTGGTTATCACCACAAAGCCTTCCTAAGGCCTAATTATCTGCAGGACTACTTGTTTCTAGTTGTTTCTGCCCACCTGCTATATTTAGGCTAATGGTGTGCTCAAGGTGTCATTTTATGGAAACCACCATTATTTATAGAGCCTCAGTAGAGTTGTAGAGCTATTCCAGAACAAAACTGAGTGCCTAAAGCATTACTAAAAATCTTTTGGTAAAAAGAATTCTATCAGCTATAGGTAATATAATACAATATAATTTACATCTATCATATTTTAATAGTAATTGAGTGTGGGCAGAATAGATTCACATAGTATGTTGCTTCAAGCATTTGAGAAATTATAGTCTGTTAAAAGTAGGTAGTAAGACTATATTCTGATAAATTACCTCAGCAAATATTAAAATAGCATCTTGGAATGAGACATTGGAACTTTCTGTCTTTTGTTAGTCATAGTTGGGGGTTTTCAAAATGCATAAATCACATTTCATAACAACTGGTGAACTCAAGTTGAAACACTTAGAAAGCTTCAAAGACTATGTCTGTATTTTACTATCCATAGAGGAAAGTATGATTATGTAGACCACTAATGTTTAAAATCCTTGCTAAATGAAAGCCTCATTGTGTGGCCATAGTCAAGGAAAAATTCTGAATGACTAATCTGCATTACTTGGGAAAGTTTATAAGCATGAACCAGTGAAACAATATACTTGAGAAGATAAGCTGCCATTTGTTAAAATGAGGCACAATTCTCAATTATAACCCTCAACTTCTTTTATATTTGGGCAATTGCTAAGCCTTTTAATTAGTTAAATCTGCTCCTGTAATCAAAAGATATCTGCACACTCCACTCTGCTGTGAAGATTTCAAAGATTTAAGCGATTAACTTGGCAAAAGCCATGGGTGGCTAATTGGATAAGCTTTAATCTTCACACTGCCAAAATGATACAGAGGAAGATCAGAAAGTGGAAGCTGAACTCTGTTGAGTATGAAGGGGTCTACTCAACTTGTCAAAAAGATTTTTTTTTTTTTGATGGTAGCAAAGAAAGCAAGAACAATGGCTACATTAAAATTATGCCATTACATCTTTCTTTTTGACTTTGGTATTTTAAAGGAGGAAAAAAAATCCTTTGAAATAGTGGAATCTGAACCATAAATTATAGAAACGAAAAATTTATTATAAATATCTTGGAAATTTTTGCAGGAATTATTGCAGGGAGGATATGTTTTTCGGAAAATTAAGCATGTTTATGAGGCACATTGAAACTAGATTATTGTCAATGATTTCCCCAGATAGACAAAACATCCAGAGATAAATATTGGGAATACTAGGAAACAACATTTTATCATATTGGGGGGACATGCTAGAAAAACTTCAAAAGTACTGGATAAGATATACATAAAATACAAAAAAAATATTGGAGTTTAAATTTGAAATTTCATTTTTACTAGGTATGAGCCCAGAAGAAGAAACATAATTTCTAAAAATAATTTTTTCCCAACTTTGGAAGAAAGACACACTTCTGAATATATTTAATTGGGATTTTAATCTTGAAGAACACGTGGAAATGGAAAAATTAACTGTAAATATTCATAACAGAAGTTTAACCAAATTCAAGTAAGAACGGTTCCCATATATATACAATACTTTATGTAGTTTGTCAAATATAGACAGCTCCCATATGGTTTCTAAGAAGGTCTAAATTTTTGCAAACGCTGTTTGAGGAGCAAACAAAAAGTCTGAAGCCAATAGCTTTTTAATGTTTTCCTTTTTTTCCTAGTATTCATACACAATTGGTATAATACAGTAGAGACCCCAATATTAAATATTAAGGTTTATAGAAACCTTCATTATATAATCAATAATTTAATGCATGTTGCAGTTGTTTACCAATGCAACTCTCAGGTCTTGATGTAAATTTTACACAACATCATGCTTCCTTGAAAATTATCACTTTTGAAATCATGGTTAATGTCATAAACTTGTTTCTTTACATTTAAAAGTAAAAAATACTTTTTTAACGATTGCTGATTATTATCTAAATCATCAGAGTGTTAATAATCTTTAGTCAAAGACTATACCATTCTGCCAAATAGTATAATGTACTAATTGTGTTATATAATAATAATACTAATACAATAAAACTATAATTTAAAAAAAAGAATTAAAGTTAAATTATATCTCTTCCTTTATCTCTAACTGGGAGCAGAGGTTACCCATCTCAGATTATCCTTTCCTACCACAACAGAAAGTTCTATGCCTCTCATCTCTCTGAGGCTAGGCTTTAATGTTAGTCTTTAAATAATGAACACAGATGGGTGAATGTAATAAGGGAAAACTCATAAACCCCCTTTGACCTCTTAGACCAGTCCTAGAATGTTTAATACCAATTACTGTACCAATAATAACAATGATTACCTGACTATAATACTTTTAACATTCCTATTGTGAAAGAAGTAGATTTTTATTGAACAATGAATCTCAGGTTGGAAGGGGACCATCATTTTATTTTTATTTTTTTGATTCTGCTGCTGTCGTTGGCAGATCGTTGGGGAAACGAATGGCAAAGAAATAATGCTACAGCTGGAAAGCTTGGTTGGCAGTCTTAAAAAGTGAATAAAAAAACTGCTCCAATTGCAGGGGTGGCAGCCTAGCGCCTTCCATCAGCTTCTGAGCTCTCAACTCTTGGCAATCTGAACTAAAGAGAGAGACTGAAATGTTTTGTTTGACCTATGAATGGTCCCAGTGGATTTATCTTGACTGTTGCATTATGTTGCAGTTATTTTGTTTTTGTTTTGAGGTTTACACTTTTCCTTCCTATATGACACGATCCTTTGTCTTTGCTTATATTTTTGTTCAGAGGTTTGGTTTAACAATTTGAATGCTACTGATTATTGTTTTTGTTTTTTTTAAAAAACCTTCTTAAAATCCTGACTTGCTGTCTCAGGTAAACCCAAACAACTTAATAGTCCCTAAGTGTTTTCCTTAGCTAACAGAACTATTATTTGTAATAGTTCATCAATTGGATTGTTAACCTAGCAGTGATGATTTAATGCAAGTTTTTCCTAATTGATTTAATTTATTACATTAATTACATTAATGTATTTATTTTTTTATTTTTTAATTAATACTAGAATAGCCATGACCCCTTGAGTCTTCTTTTCAGAGACATTTCCTTACCTCACTGCCTTCAACAGTGACAGAATTTCTAATGTACTGCATTCACTGGAAAAGCTGAGATATATTCAGAAATGGATCCACCTTGAAAATAGCCCATGTTGAACAATGGCACAATCAAACATCTGGAAATATTTTATGACATTGTGTCAGAAACTGTTTTATAATAATATTTATATCATAAATTGTTTTGATAAAATTTGTCAAATTTCTATTCCATGATAGCCATAGGCCTCAGATTTTGGATACATTCTGTAAATTAGTTTATTTGTGGTACCTTGGTTCAAAAAGCTTAGCCTTTTGGTGCACTGTTTTGTTCATTTAAAGGAATGAAGAGTTTTAGTACTGTAGTACATAGATTCTGAAAATCTAATTACCTGCAGAGCAGTGTTTAGATTTCCATGCATTGAGCCTTTAGTTTCATCTAAGTTTGTAAAGGAACCAAAAGTAGTCTGGATTTTTAGCACAGCTATTGTTCTAATCTGCTGCTAATACTCTAGCATTTTTAAGTGTGACTAATTCTTTGTGGTACAAGCTTTCCAAAACAAGAGTCAATCCTTCAGTAGGTACATACAAATCATTTATATCTGCATTCTACCCTATTCCAGATAACTGGTCCTCAACAGGCAGGTGGAAAGCACCTCGGTAAATCTCGTGTTACTATGACAATTGTGACCAGAATTTTGTTGCTAAGTGATATGGTTGTAGTTGAAGTTTAAGTTTATTTGATTTCTATACCGCCCTTCTTCCTTTTGGGACTCAGGACGGTGTACAGCCATAATAAAATAAGTGATACAAAATCTAAAACAATGGGTAAAAGATATTAAATAAATAGCCTACATTTTTAAAATCCCATACTAAAATCGCTATTTAAAATCCCTTTAAAACTATAACAGGCCGGCAGTGCAGAATAAATGCGTCTTCAGGGCCCGACGGAAGAGATGTAGGTCGTAAAGTTGATATCAAGTGACAGCATTGCTTAATGACAGAAATTCTGGTCCCCGTGGTTATCATTCAGTGAGAATTACAGTCATTAAGCGAGAATCTCCTTACAACTTCCTGACGGCTTTGAACAAACAAATTCTTTAGGAAAGCTGTTAGGGATTCGCCAGTCCCAGGTAGCTTGCGAGCAGGCTGGAAGGCAGTGAAATGGCTATTACTGGGTTGGGAGGGCACACAAATAGCCTGTATAGTACAAAGGCTACGGAGGTTGGGATGGCTGCTGCCAGATGGGGGAGTGTGAATGAGAGTGTGTGGGTGGCTAGCACAAGTGTAACTGAGCTGGGGATTGCACAAGGATGCAGGGGTGTCTATTGAGGTGTGGTGCAAGTACCATATGTCAGGGCCAGGGGTAATTGCTGCTGGGTAGGGGAGAGTGTGCAGGTGGCTTCAGGGGCTAGCAGGGTGTAGGCTCTTTTCAAACATTTTCAAAGATAGAATCAAGAAAGAAAATACCAGTACTATATGAGACATAGAGGTGTATGAGCTATAACTACAGCTTCATTTTAGGCAATGAAGCTGCCTCAAGCTAAAAGGTGCCTGTGTTCCTCAAGTTGATAGAAGTTTTGAAATATTCTCACTATCATGGCTGTCAGAAACATATTTGGAAGTAAAGGTATAAAGCTAATGGAGACTACACTTATTTGAGCATCAGGTGCATTGCATGTTTTCCATTTGATTTTAAGACTGTATAGGAATTTAGGGTATTGTTGAAAATGATTTTTTTTTTTGCTTTCCATTTCCATTGCCTCATTCTATCTTAGTGAGATTTTTAATGAGAATTTTTGTTAAGTCTGGAGACAAAATTGACAAAGATTCTTGAAATTAAATTAGTTTGTTTTCTATGTTTCTTCCTTTGCTTTTTTTTGGTTGTTGTTACTGCAGTCCCTAACACTTTAAAGGAGATACGGAAAAAGAGTGCCCCAAAGTGTTTTAAATATAAAAAAGTGAGACCTTTTGCAGATGCTCCTTCTGAATTAAATGCTAAATTTCTTTCTCCTTTGAGGTCACTTGATACATGATTATTGTCAATGTTTTTTTTTACATGTGAGTGATATATTGCATAATTGGATCCCCCCAATAGATCTCCATGGTATCCCTATGTTCTTTGCTTTGGTCTAAATATGAGACCAGCAGAATCAGAATCCTGCCAGTGATAGGAGCATTAATTTGTTTTTAAACAATCCATTTTTAGGTCTAACCTAATGGCAGGCGGGGGCAGAAGACAAATAACAAATCCATGGCTTGTGGAGGAGCCTGAGGAAACAAGAGGGCTTGACTTCCATGATATCCGGCAGCAACAACAGAGAATTATAGAAGGTAAATCCTTCCTTCCTTATTTTATTTTGTCAACTTTTATATTAATTTGGTGGCTGAATCAAAAATACTCCATTTTGAACCTTTGGGGAGGTGTCTTTAAATTGTCCTTAAAATAAGTATATCATTTTTGTAGTATTCATTTTGTCAAGAGTTATCTAAGGTGTTGATGCTTGGTTTTTTTGTTCTGGCAATCAACTTAACAGCTTGTATTTATTTGTTCTAGTTTATTAAGATTTGATTTTCCAATTTATTATCTGGCCATTAGCAGGTTTTCTTTCATTTAAACCTATTGTTGGCCATTTCCTCACAATCTTTATGTATACATTTAAACTTGAATTTTATATTCATTGAGCTTTTTTTGCTTTCTTCTTTAGAACAAGATGCTGGTCTTGATGCGCTTTCTTCAATCTTATCTCGCCAAAAACAAATGGGACAGGAAATTGGAAATGAATTAGAGGAACAAAATGGTAAGTACATTAGGCCAAATAATTTTTATAAGTTTAAGTTTTAAGTTTTATTGTATTTATATCCCGCTCCCATCTCCACAAGGGACTCGGGGC
>JAPKID020004535.1:0-11623 GCA_026931265.2 Tropidonophis doriae | reverse complement strand
AATAGCTTTTACTTAGGTTTGTAAAAACTACTAAACTAAGCTACTGCTCAATAAGCAGTGATGTCAAATTGAGTCAAGCAACAGTCTCAACAATATCAAATATCTTATACAATCTTCAGTCTTCTTCTTCTTCTTCTTCTTCAGTAATTGCAGTTCACGCAAACAGTTATTAAGCACAGCAAATCCAGCAGAGATGCGCTCTCCTTGCCTTCTCTTATAGTTAGAGATAATTGTACTTACTAATTGCACTCTAACATTACCTCAGGCTTAAAGCTACAATGACCATATATTGTCTACCTAACTATAGGAGTCTTCTCCTAACACCAATCATTAATAATATTCAGTCCATCACAAGAATATATCTCAAAGTCCCCACCATTTCTAACCCTTAGTATTTTAAATTCACAATGTCTTTTAACACCCTGTTAATATTAACCCTTAAATTAAATTGTCCTAAATTGCCATCTACTAACCTAAACTTATTGGGGTTATATTATTTTCCTATTTTATTAATGTTTTTAAATTATCCATCATCTCTTTGTCTTTCTAAAATTTCATTGTTTATTGATTTTTTTGGTCTGTCTTTTATCTCTCTCTCTTGTAATCTTGTATCTCTTTAGTTTTTTTTGTGTCTAGTAAACTTTCCCTTCTGAGTACCTTTTGCCTCTTTCTGCTGCCCATCCACAAAACTTCCTTTTGTTTTTGTTTTGTAAAGGGGTTTTTCTCTCTTCTCTCTGTGCCTTTATGAATGGTGATGTTATGTATTTGTCTTCTACTTATTAGACTCTCCTCCTCTTTGTTCCTATCTTCCCCTTTCTGACTTTTATTCTCCCCTTCCCCTGCTTTTTCTGGTTTCTCATCTATTTCTTGAATATCGTGTTCTTGTTCTCCCCCCCCAGCTGTTGAATAACGTCTACATTCATCTCTGTATCTTTAAACAATTGTTTTGTCTCTTTGTCATTTCTTAAGGATTCATGCAGATTTTTTAACATGCACAATGTTTCTTCATACATCTCTAGATCCATTTTATAGTAATTTGATAGAGCTTATGAAAAGTATATTTCTATTATTCCAATATCTCAATATTTAAAAAGTTTCTATTTAATCAAGTTATATCAATCCCATAGATACATCTCCCAAACCCCACATTTTATTTCATAATAATTTATAGCCTTATAGTTCCCCAATTTATATATCTCCCAATTGTTCAAATTATAAAGTCTTATTTCATTCTTCTATTTTTTCTTCTCACCTTTTCTTCTTTTGCCTCTTAGAATATTATATTAATTAACAGTAATAGTCCTAGTCCAAATTAGTCCAGGTTACTCCTCTAAATTCTATTTCGTTGTTTGCAAGGAAACAGAAGCTCACGAAAGAAACCCCACAGAGATCTGACCTGAGGCGACAGCACGCGTGCCAGCCGAGAGGGCTCTGCATGCCACCTCTGGCACGGGTGCCATCACAAATGCAGATGTTGAGCATTGTCCTTGCCTGCCTCATCCTTTAATCTTACAGCACCCCCCTTTTTGGAATAGAGCCTCAGCACACCCCAGAAAGACAAGAATGATCCTCAGCATTACAACCCAGGCCCTCCTACTCACTTCCCCAATGGTGGCTTCCCATCTTCCTCAATCTCTTCATGTGCCCGACTTGTCTTTGGCCAAGAGGCCCCCTCCGTCTCCTTCGGCCACAGAATCCCCTCCTAAGCCCTTGATGTGTCCCCACCCAGGAGCTGACGGAGGAGCTGGAGGAGAAGCAGGACGTGTTCCGTGCCCTGCAAGATTCTGCTGAGCTGCTCTCGTTGGAGAATCACCCTGCCAAGCAAACGGTGGAGGTAGGACATGGCTGGGAGGAGCTGTTACTGGCTCCTGCTTGGGAATGTTCTGGGCGGGGGTTAGGCAAGGCCAGGGCTTAGGGTGGCTGGGGAGTATGAGTGTCCTCTTTGGGGAGCCTTTTCCATCTCTCAATCCCATGTGAATACATGTTCGATCCATGGATGAGTTAGTGCCTATGTGATAAAGCAATCTATTGGAAGCCCTGTGCATCATGTAACCTATTAACAATTTAAACAGAAATATACAGCAATTGTCTTGTCTTCTGGAAAAGTTTCCTTTCTGAAACTGGGCACATAGTTGTGGGAAGTCTTTGCTTGAAACAACTGTTTCTTTGGTTTTTCCCAGCTTCTGCTGGGCTTTCCTGTCCTTCAGCAGAGCTCTGGTTGTCTCTTCCAGGCCTACAGTGCTGCAGTTCAGACACAGTGGCACTGGATCAAGCAGCTATGTTTGTGCGTGGATCAGCACGTGAGGGAGAACACCGCCTACTTCCAGGTAGGACAGCCCAGGGAGGGCTGGGAATCCCCAGTCAATTCACAATGCCAGGATTCCCTACATTGGCCTGCCTTTGCCATGGAAGTACGCATGTTTTGTGGGTTTGGGCCAATGAAAGACTTCTTTATACCCTTCCAGTTCTTTGGTGATGCCCGGGAATCTGAGTTGTTCTTGAAGAACCTCCAGGACAACATCAAAAGGAAGTATTCTTGTGACCGCAATACGAGCCTGACCCGCCTGGAGGACCTGCTCCAGGATTCCATGGTGGGTGCTTTTTGGACAAGTCGCATGGTATTCTGTAGACTGAGAGACCTGTCTACACCTGTCTACAATTTCCCCAACCTTTGCTAACTGTGCTCCTCGCATCTTCTCCAGCAGTTGCCTTCTTTGATGCTCTGGGAATCGATTAATTGGATTAGAGTGGATCCTAGCACTGCTAATAGCTCTGTGCATGTGTATACACAACGTGTATGCATGCCAAAACCCCTTGTTTTCTCATGGGTCATTCCCAGGCCTGCTTTACTGAAGTCCCCTTGTGTTTGATTGGCATTCCCCTCACATGTATCTGTGAAGTGGTCTCCAGCATGTTCTTTGTTTTCAGCGCACTGAAGTGGGTGGCTGCTATTGGGGAGCACAGGGTGGTCATGAAATTCTGTCGCAGAGATCAATGCCTTTGATCTGTCTGCCCCAAAGCTTGTCTCCCTTGATGAGGAGCAGCCCTTCAGGTTCTTCCTGGGGTGCTGCTAATGGGCTGATGCTGCACAGTGTGGACCCTGTCCCTAAGATGGCTTCTACCCCCACCCCTCCTGACTGGCTGCCTGGCAGAAGCACATTGTCCCCTGAGGCCTGATCTCTGAGCAGTTCTGGGCCTG
This sequence comes from Tropidonophis doriae, assembly GCA_026931265.2. Lineage (NCBI taxonomy): Eukaryota > Metazoa > Chordata > Lepidosauria > Squamata > Natricidae > Tropidonophis > Tropidonophis doriae. Next base: position 8,424 of record JAPKID020004535.1, on the reverse strand, counting down.
CTGGCTCTGAATCAGAAGCGGCACCATGGCATCCTCCAGCTGTTGTCTTCTGGATTGCTTGGACTGTAGCACCAGTGATTTTTTCCACCTGTGTTCCATGGAAATTAGGAGAGGGGCAGGAAAGGAAGTTCCTGAAAAGAGTGAGCTTCTTGAACTGCTAATGAGGAATGGGAGGGAGGGTGCTGGTGAGGCTTGTATCTTGTAGGTGTTTGGCTAAGAAAAGGAGGCCTCCAATGTGGCTGAGGGAGAAGGCAGGACAGACAAGGCAGAGGCCAGCAGGAAAGACGTGTGAGACGGAGAAGCCTTTCTAAGCGTAACCAGGAGAAGGAGGGTCGCTGGAAGCCTCCTCCTGAGGGGGAGCTTTGTACTTGCAGCCAGCCAGCCTCCACCTGGGTTGGCCTGCTCTTGGCCTGGCCAGCATTCTGGAAGAGAGAGGAAGACAGGAGGGGGCTTTGAGGCAGTCGGGGGAGGCAGCCTCCAGCCATTTGGAGGGGAAAGTTGAGGGACCCCGAGAAGAGAAACTGTAGGGAAGAGGGGGGGACGCTGCAAAACAACCCAAAGAAACTTATTGCTGTTTGAGGGCTACAAGGAAGGCACCTGCCTGGGGCCAAAGTCGATGCCTAATGATCATAATGAATGAGTTACAGTTGTATTTCTTCCAACCATGCTCCCCTGGGACAGGCACAGGTAGCTCATTTTTAAGCTCTATCTATCTATCTATCTATCTATCTATCTATCTATCTATCTATCTATCTATCTATCTATCTATCTATCTATCTATCTCTTTCAACAATCTTCCTACCTACCAGCATTGTCTCAGCCAGGTTTTAAACTGCTTTCAGTCCATGATCAATCTTTCTGAACAGCCTTTCTGCGCAGTTCTGCCACCGCTTCCATTTCTTTATTTTGCAAAACTCCAGCATTTTTCTCTCCCCAAAAGACCGTGGGCCTGGGTCTCGTTGCTCTGTTCCCTGTTCCTGGGGTAAATTGGTCTTGGGGTTCTGGGCTATGCTCCCAGGCGGGAGGGCGGGCGGAGGGGCCTCGGAGGATGAGCAGCCGGGAGAGAATGAAAGAGGGGCTGGCTGGGGGCTTCCTGCCCACCTCTGCTCACGGGAGGCCACGCCCCCTCTCACTCCTGCCCCTGGCAAAATGCTCACCCCTGATTTGGGGGGGGGGCACAGGGCTTGTGTGAGAGCTTGGTGTCTTTGGGGGGGGTTCCCTTGCTGTGACTGCCTCTCCCCCCCCTTTTCATAACTGTCATCTGGCTTTTGTTTTGAGCAGGACGAAAAGGAGCAGCTCATCCAGTCCAAGAGCTCCGTGGGCAGCTTGGTGGGGAGGTCCAAAAGCATCGTCCAGCTGAAGCCCCGAAACCCCGAGTGCCCTTTGCAGAACACCATCTCTGTGAAGGCTGCTTGCGATTACCGCCAAATTGAGGTCAGCCAGAGCATCTGAAGGAAAACGTGGGAGGGCTGGTGAATTTCCTGAATAAGAAAGGTGGGGCTGGGAGTCCCTGTTTCCAGACTTCCAAAAGCTCGGCCAGTTCAAATTGTTTGGATCCAAGGGTTCCTCCTTGCATTTAGTCAGAACCTTTGGCTGCGTTCTTAATCGTGACTTAAAATAGTGATCAGGCTCTGTATAGAGCTAGTCCTTGGCTTATGGCCACAATTGGGACCGGAACGTCTGTTGCCCAGAGAGGCAGGAGTTCAGTGAATTGTGCCCAATTTTACAATCTTTTTTTGCCACTGTTCTTAAGTGGATCACATGGTTATTAAGCAAATCCAGTTTTCCCCATTGACTTTCCTCGTCAGAAGACAGCTGGGAAGGCCACAAATAGTCACATGACCCTGTCACATGACCCCGGTTGTTGCAACCATCATAAATAGAGGGTAATTGCCACATACCCAAATTTGATCACGTGACCTTGTGGAACGCTGTGGCAGTTATTAAGGATGAGGACCGGTCGTAAGTCCGCTGCCATTGTAACTTTGAAAAGTCACTAAATGAACAGTTGTAAGTTGAGGATCACCTGTACGCCTTCTGTTGCTCTTAAAGGAAGAAAAGGTTAATGTTTCAGGGGCAGTTTCTGATGAGCCTCTTTTGGGCTTCTCCAAATGCACTAAGCCAGCCCTTTGCCAAGCAAAACGTGTGTGGAAGGACTGGCATCGGCTTAGAGCTTTCCAGAGTCCGAAAGCTCCGAAGGGAAACCTCTGTCCCGGTGACAGAAGCAGATTCGATCTTGCAGAAAGCCAATCCCGGGTGGTCAAAGCTTTATTGGCATTTCATCATTGAGATACAAAGCTGCTAGGAAACGTTGCCGTTGCTTCTCCGAGAGACTGCAGAGAAACGCTGGGGAGGGTTTCAAGGAGCCTGTTGAAGAAGGAGGGAGGTCGGTTTGGCCCCCAAAATCAGAGGGTCCCTTAATGGGGTAAAAAAAAAAAGTCTGGTTCCTCCACAGATCACGATCTGCCGCAACGATGAGTGTGTGCTGAAAGACAACGCTCAGCGAACCAAATGGAGAGTGATTAGTCCCGCTGGGAATGAGGCCACGGTGCCCTCCGTCTGCTTCTTGGTTCCCCCTCCCAACAGAGAGGCCATCGAAATGGCCAGCAGGTAAAATGACCGGGCTGAGGGTCCTGGACTGATCCCTGTGGCAGCTTTGCAGAGTTCTCCACAGCCTGTGGTGGATGAGAAGCGCTTCAAGGGAGCTCTGGGTGCGGCGCTTGGTGCAAGGACCTCCGAATGTCGTCTTCTTCCTTTGCCAAAGAAGGATTGGCTTCCAAAACATGAAGTCTGAACTTTTCTGTTTTGTTTCTTTGTTTAGGTTTTGCAATATTTTGCTCAACTATTTTCTTTTTTGCTTTGCTTTGTTTTAATTTGAATTTTTAGGTGCTTTTACTACTTTGAAGTTGGGTGTGAAGAGCGTTAGAGCAAAGTTCTCTTCCCCGACTGTGGTGAGAGGCAGCCTCCAAGGAGGGATGAGTGGATCTGTCTCTGTTCCGGCTGTCTTGGTCCCCAGAGATCCTCATTTATAAACTCCCCATCGAACTACGAATAAACATTTGAAATACCCACAAAAAAGTCATATTTATTTTTCATAGATTTTCAGAAATTATGCATTTTTTAGTTTTTTGCATTTTAACTTGAAATGCACATTTTTAAACAGATATGGATATTTGATCTGAGAATGGTGCTATAAAACAGATGTATGCAAGCCAACCACAGGTGTCCACACCTCACTAAACTTGGTTCATCTCAGAAACTAAGCAAGAGTGGGACAGTTGGAACAGAATAACAGAGTTGGAAGGGACCTTAGAGGTCTTCTAGTCCAACCCCTTGCACAAGCAGGAGACCCCATGCCATTCCAGACAAATGGCTGTCTAATCTCTTCTTTAAAATCTCCAGTTTTGGAGCACCCACAACTTCTGGAAGTAGCTTATTTCACTGATTAATGGAAATGATCGACAGTTGGCCAGACTGGGAATCTGAGAAATGTCCCAGTTAAAAGTAGGAGCAAACTAATTAAGTATGAGTGCCATAATAATGACAAAGGCTTGTTGACAAAGAGCCAGGAGGGAACATGGAAAATCAAAGGAGAAATGTAAAGTGCCTGCAGTTTGAGTACAGTAACGGGGAGGAGATCAGCTCCTGCAAAGATTCAAAGTGCCTGAAATCCTTGGTGCTCCTTTGTTGTCATCAGCCGGGGCTTCGTTGCATGGGGGTGGGGTGTTGCTGCTGCTCAGTCATGGAGCTCATTTGAGGGGAAGCTTAAGGGAAACCTTTGCCTTCTTCTTATAGAGTGGAGCAGCTCTACCAGAAGGTAATGTCTTTATGGCATCAGCTGCATGTCAACATGAAAAGCCTGGTCTCCTGGAACTATTTGAGAAAGGATATCGCTTTGGTGCAGAGTTGGAACCTGGAGAAGGTAACAATGCAGATCTCTAGAAAGTTGGTTGCTGGCATTTTCAGTAGGACAGGAAGGATGAGCAGTTGAAAATAGCGGATGAAATGTAGTGGTAGACCTTGGACAGGACCTTAGGTGGTATCTGTTCCAAAATGAAAAGGAAAGGGTTGGCGGCTGCAGAAGATTGGCAAAGCGGGGAACTCAAAAGTCATCTTGTAACCACAGATTTCATAGTAAAAATTAGCTGATTAAAAGTAGGTTGTACTCAACTTAAGGCCATAGTTGAGCCTGGAATTATGAACTTAAGCCGTGGTGGTTAAGTGGGCCACCATGTGATTGTTCCTGATTTTACCACCTTTTTTGCGGTGATCATTAAGGCTACCAAGTACATGTACTGCAGTCATTAAGCAAGCCCATTATAGCAAATGGGCATTTTTGGCTTGGAAATGTGGTTTCCATCAAAGAAGGCTGAAAATCAGGATCTCATTACCATGGGATGTTGCAGATGGCCGAAAAAATGCAGTCATGTGACAGAGGGGCAGGCAGTGAATCTTTGAAACTGGGTTGTAAGTACCACAGGGGAGCAGTCATAAATCAAGGACTCCCTGTATTCCTATGACGTTACCAATATAATGGCTTTTCATAGGATAAGCAAAGAAGACAATTTCTTGCCCAATAAGCTTAAATAAAATTTTGCATTAGCTTAGATATTTATGAAATGCCATTGTCTCCTTCATGACTTAATGTTCTTTCCACGAGCATCTTCCACTTTCCCCCCAACATTGTTTAGCTGCAATGTACAGAGTTCCCAAGCAATATGTAGCCATATGATAGAAATCTTGGCCAGTGTATGCACTTAGTGTGAAACTGTCTGGGAAAATGTGTTGCTTAAACCCCTGTGAAGATATTTGGCTGGAGATTCCAGGTGCCTGGCAGGCAGAGAGGCCCCTTGGGCTACTGGGCCAGCCTTGACTGCCAGCCTGGTGCCAGGATCCTCATGTAGCGGTGTCCTTTGTGTTCCTTGTGACTCACAGCTGCGGGCTCTGGCCCCAGGAGAGTGCCACCACACCATGAAGAACCTGCAGATGCACTTTGAAGACTTCTTGGAGGACAGCCGAGAATCGGAGATCTTCTCCCTGGCCGATCGGCTGCACCTTGAGGAAGACGTTGATTTGTGCAAAGAGCATTTTCAGCAGCTTTTGCAGTCCATGGAAAACGGTGAGCCTAGTTTAACATTCAGAGCAGCCCCCAGAGCTGGGAGTCTCATGCATCTGTGTGGCATTTAAGGCTGTCCAGTAGTTTTGTGTTTAATCTGTTTGTGTGGATTTGTATGGTTTTGAATGCTGCTGAAGTTGATTGGAATTGGAGAGTTTATTTGTGGTGATTGTACTTGAGATCGTTTGCAGGGTCTCCCGTCTGTTCTGAGGAAAAGAGTGTTGTAGAAAGCAAGAAAGAATCCATTTGGCAGAAAGTTCAAAGAAATAAGGAACTCACTGTTCAAATGTTATGTGAGACTTCCCAGTCAACCTGTCCAGGTTCACCCAGCGACTCTCCAGGGCAGCTCAGAGCAGGCAGCAGAGTTTGATGGGCTCCTGTGTCTCCAGCAGAGAATCATAATTGTGGGCTGCCCTCCTGGGGCTCAGCTCTCCTTCCTGCCTTTGGCAGTGAGGTTCCCAGCTTGGCTTTCTGCAGCTCTTTGAGCCAGAGATGGGGGAGTGTATATATAAATCTGGATATGGATGCCTTCAGAATATTTTCTATTACCCTATATATCCTTTTCCTTAGACAAAATTTAAAAACCAATAAAACTTTTTGAATACAAAAAAATCTGGAAGCTGGCTTGAAAACCGGCATGGAGCCATAAATCTATAAAATATTTGAGTTCACCATTTAAGGTTCACTTCTTTTCTATGTGAGCAGAGGATAAAGATGAGACTGCTTCTCGGACTTACCTTTCTGAGCTCAAGAACATCCGGCTTCACCTGGAGGAATGTGAGCAGCGACTGGTGGGCACCATCCGGACACCAAGCAGCACCAGAACCGATGGGGATGCTCTGCAGGAAAATACTTTCCGACTGGCTGAGCAGGAGGTTGGCATTTCCAGATGGCAGGGGCTGTGGGGGCGGTGTGGTTTAACACTTTCCCAGGCTGCCTTCTCTTTAGGCAAGAGGACCGAGAAGGCCAGAGGCCACAGATTGTGCTGCAATCGTGTGGAATTTAAGAGGGAACCTTGTGCTTATTCCTCACAAAATGAATCCCTGCTTTGTTTCCTAACTTCCTGCAAATCCCAGCTTCTGAGGGAGACCCAGAACCATGATGTCCTTCAGTTCCTTGTTTTGCTTCTTCTTCATCTTGCCGATTGGAAGAAGAAGCAAATTCACTCAGAATCTTTCTCTGAGTTGCAGCTTTCCAGTAGAAATTCACCGGAAATAGTTTGCGTTGTTTTGAAGTGTAATTTTGCTTTCATGGGTTCCGTACAATTCTGGGTTTGCTTGAAATGCTCAGCAGTGCTTTCTAAATCTCGGGGTGAGACTGCTTTTGTTATTATGCTTATTTTCTATCCCTCTTTCTTTCCCAAATGTTAGTAAATAGCATCTCCCTAACATATATTGAACATTATATTCACATGTTTAAAGAAAATGTCAAATCACCAGCATGATCAACAAATTTCATTGTAATTTTAGTACAATGACAATAAAGATTATTATTATTATTATAATCCAGACTAGAAAAAAAACTATTGGCACAGGAGACAGTTCTGTACGGATTGAGACCAGATATGCAGGGTCTCTTCCAGAAAGATCCTTCCTTAAATCCTTGCTCACCAGACACCTGGCTGTGGGGAAGCTTGGATGAGGCCATGATGGTTGATTTGATTTGGTCCTGCTTCTGGTCACTGAGGAGCCTTTGGGATGCTGCTTGTGCTCATGGTTTGGGATTCTCTCTGCAGCGCCTGAAGGTGGATTTGCAGCACTTGAGAGTCGACCTGGATCAACTGACGGAGAGATGCCACATTTTTCTGCACAAGTCTCCCACTGGATCAAGCACCCCACAGCTTCATTCTGAGCTCAACCTGCTGGTGGAAAAGATGGATCAGGTCTACGGGCTCTCTGCAGTCTACCTGGACAAGTGAGTTGCTGTCCTTTTCCCTGTTAATCCCAAAAGGGGAACGATGGCTTTACCATGTAAGAGAAACCTGGTAAATTGCAGAAGACCAGACTCTGGACCCCTCTATCTTAGTGTGTTTCATACTATTAAAAAGAAAGTTTGGGAAAAGAGAGGATTCTGAGTAGATTTGCGCTGCCTGTGAATAAAATGTAGCATATAGAGAGACTGTTTGATTGTGGGGTGCACTGCTGATTAGTTTGTATAACCAAAGGGAATTTAATTCTTTGTGTAGGGCCATCAGGAAAAATCTCTTGAATCCAATTTCTCGAAGACAACACATCTTGATTGCATTTTTAAAAATAGCTGGCGAAAAAGACAGAATTGCCTCTTGGCTTTGCTTTATTAACAATAAATGTATTAAATTGTAACTCACTTTTCAGGAGGCCCTGCAGTTATTCCGGGAACCCTGGATACACTGCAAAAGATAGGCGGCATTTGCATAAACAGCCCAAATTTAAGAGTCATATTAACTGTTAAAAAAACATAGAGGAGGTGTACCCTTCTGTCTGATACACAAACTAAGTATCTTGTAATACACACAGGTGGATATAAATTCATTTGCTAAATTCCCCTTGTGCTCAGCATTAATTGGGCATCAGTCTCAGATTCATTTTGACTGAGATCCATGCTTCTGCAGAGAGCCATAAATTGCACAGGCAATTTACTGTGGCCAATTTTTCTGTCTCTCCCCTGCCCTATCCTGCTGTATAGTGCCAGCACTCTGACTGCTTCTTACAAATTAAGAAGTGGCCTATTGTTTTCTATAGTGTTTGTGAAATGTTTATTAGCTTCATCACTGGACTGACCCTCTTTGTCTGGAAATGGTAGAGCTTTGTTGTGGTACGTAGCTTGGTGGTGCAGAGGAATTCAGTTCTGCCTTTGAAGGGGGAAGGGGGGAGACATAAAAAGAGAGGCCTGGCCTTTAGAAAAGTAGAATACCCAAGAAAGAGATGAACAGCCCAGCCCTGACTGCATTGTTCTTTTCTGTTTTTTGTTTTAATTTTTATTGGATTTTTATTTTTAAATATACATCAGTATCAATACATGAACAGTGTGGCCTCTGTGTATAATTCATTTTGATACGAACAGCAGCAGCAGCAGCAGCAACAACAACAACAACTGCATAAGGCAAAAATTCAACATGTTACCACTAATAGCAAATATCGCCTCTATAATGAGAAAGATGAGACAGTCGACCACCTGATCAGTGGGTGCAGCAAAATTTCACAAACTGACTACCTAAAATGCCATGACCACGTTGCTAAGATCATTCACTGAAAATTGTGCCAGAAGTTTGGATTTGAGTACAGCAAAAACCACTGGGAACATCAGGTTGAGAAAGTTTTAGAGAATGA
>JAPKID020004534.1:0-11625 GCA_026931265.2 Tropidonophis doriae | reverse complement strand
AGAGGAAAGGACCAGGGGCAAAAGGACCAGGGGCTTACAGAATGCTGCTGGGATGGAAGGGATGGATTGGAAGGTATAGATAAGTTTCATCATGAGGGCTAATAATTATTGCAGCCATTACCAACAGCAAAGCCCTCCAGTTCAAACCTCAGAATATGTGTAGTTCAGCCTTCAGTTACATTGTTTTTGATGGGAGATATTGCTTTTTCATCGCACCCTCTTGTAGCTATTATTTAAGTTTATAGTTTGTTTCCTGCTACTGTCTGTTGCATTTTCTTCATCTTTTGATGCCCTGGCAGGACCTACAAGCAACACATTTATATTTACTTGGTACTAGCATGCTTGCCAGTAGGCAGTATTCCATCTTAGCCAATGGTCATGCTGTTAAGTAACCCACATATGGAGTATGTGCAGCAGGTGTAACTGACAAGGGCAGGAATGTGAATGGAGAAACGTGGGAGCTGTTCATGCCTGAATTGATGAACCTAAAGCAAAAGCTGTGAAAACTTTAACAATGCTTATTTGGGTGATAAATGTGGAGATGTATTCAGGGATAAAATAGAAGTTTCATCCTGATATTACAGGTAGGAATAAAGCACTGTGGAGGGAAAAAAGGTGGTTTATCTTTTATAGCATTTTCTTTTGACATCTTTTCAAAACTAGCAAATGTTTATAAGAAATGTTAAATCTATGGTACATCTGTATCTGGAATATTGTATGAAATTCTAGTCCCTACATTTAATGCAGGATATAGTACAGCAAGCACCCAAATACTGTATCAGTTGCAGGGAAACAGCATCAGGCAAGGGGTATATCTCCATCTACTTATGACTACTCCAGAGTGGCAACTATGAGAACAAAATGGATCTTAGATCGTAATGGATTTTGGGCTGGTCCAGCAGGGCTGTTCTTAATTGATACACAACTCATATTCCCAACATGCACATAGAGAAAAAGAAGCACCATGTTTTGATGTCCTTACTCATAATTTTTGCGAACCATACTCAAAAACAGCTTCATTTAAAAGGGCCTTCAATGATAGCTTTCCTAAACATTATTTTCTTTTTCCTAATGAGGAAGAGCCATCTTACATTTGCAGTTCAAAATGATACTTGCATTGTTTTACATTTTAAAGTTTATTCTTGTTTCTATTTGTCTGCCAAAAAGTTTTTGCCGACAAGCAGGTTTTGCATACCAATTGATTATACCCACTTATTTGGGCTGTCATGTGCTTTTTCTTACCAAATGGGTTAGCATTAAAGTTATCAATTGATGCTTGCCAGCTACCTCTGCAAATGTTTGTACCCATGCCACAATCACAGCAAGATAATGTACCAATCAATTATATTCATGGTGGGGAAAAATGTTTGGTAGAAGAGATTTAACAGTAGTGCAAAACAGGAGCAAGAACCCAACTTTCATCTATATTTCTGCAGCCCATGAAAGCAGTTGGTTTTCCACTGAAAGGATTTCATACCATGTTCCCTTCTTTTCCAGTTGGTCAGTTTAACTATTCCACCTCCCTGTGAAATCATGGCAGACAACAGCTCTGCAACTGTTATGCTCTCTCTTGTCTCTGTAGAGACTTAATCCATTCATGGGAGGTCTAGTATCTTTGTACTTCTGAATCTGAACACATTGGTTAGAATTACTCTTGTCTTTGCTGCTTTAAAAACAGGCTTTCAGAGTCAAAGCCATTGGAAAGGGCTTTGAGATGCAAACATACCACCATGTCATCATGCAGACTTGGGGTGGGGGGGAATTCAATACAAGTACTTCATCATGCCACATGCAGCAATTCAGTAAGACTTTTGGCATCTTTACAATCAATCTTGTCTTGCTCTTTCCTTTGCAGCAACCTCTCAGAGAAGGCTGGAGGCAAATTACCTCATAAAAATATACCTATATATGAAGACAAATAATTTGAATTATGCAGAGAAGATGTGGTGGTTTTTTTTTCTTGAATCACAACCCAGAGCACTGGAAGGGGAACCTATGAATATTCAGCTCTTGGCTATCTTAGAAGCTGTTAGAGCAAGCATAAATTAATTGAAGTTTCCCCTAAACCCTTAGGTGCAAATGTGCCTCTCAGAAACACTGGGTGCAGCCCCTAGAGGACCTCCAAAATTGTTTTCTTACTTTGAGAAGAGCAAAAGTAAAAGAGAAAAGTATTAAGTAGGGAGTAGGGAGTAGGCATACTAACTATATTGATTTTTCCCTATATAATTGATTTCAATAAAATAAAATATGTTTTTTATTATTATTTCTGCTTATGCCAATGACTTAGAACTCTATTTTATATATCACTCAATGGTCAATCTGGCCTTTAGACTAAAAAAATGCTGGTTCTCCCAGCTTAGAATTTAATGATAAAACATTTGTGTTTAAAACAGAAATAGACCACCTTATAAGGAAGGGAGGGAGGGAAGGAAGGGTGACCTTGTTGTATACAACATCAGGCACAATCTTGTTTGCTTTACTGATAGTGCTAGTGGAATACTTGGAATATCAAGCATATGACTTAAATTTAACACAACTCCTTACTGCTGATGGGCACAATTGCTTCTAAGAAAAAAAGGCCTTCCCTCAGAGTCTGGTTGATTTCTACAGCGATCAAAGTTTTAGTGTTGCCCCCATGACCTCTAAGGTCTTTCCTTGGCGTTGCCAATTTCCTCTCTCTGGGATGCATCCATCTGCTGGTTGTATAATAAGTCTTTTGTAACTTTCAACAAGTTATTTAGCTGTCAGACAACAAGCCATTGTCTTACAGATCTCAATGTTCGTTATCTCCTTCTTGGCAACCTCTCATTCCAATTTTTCAGATTTGCAGCTGACCCTATCTCTCCACACAGCCTTTTTGTTTGCAACTTTTTGACCCCACTCTGGGCCTTTCTACAATCTCCTTATACATTTTCCCATTCAATCCTTCCTTCAAGCTTTAAGTGCTAAATTGTGTTTAAGTTGTACAAGAGTCAGCTTATCATGGATAGACAGATATGATCGTGAAAATGATCAATGAATATCTGGGATTACAGAAAAGATAGTTTCACAAACATTAATATGCATTGTGTAATTGATTCATATGTTCCTCTCTGACATATTGGTTAGTCCAGATGACAGGATATTAATATGGGAGGCTGTATTTCGTAAAACCCTTTGTAACAGAAACAGTAACAGCATGAAATAACAAAGGAATTTAAAGTTCAAAGTATAGCTATTACCTGAGAGCTAGGAAGAGGGCTTTGTACAATGCTGTATAGCAAATTTACATGAGTACATGGGTAGTTGTGCATCAGGAAAGTGTCTGTGCCTTTTGTAAAGCATTCTATATAAATACAGTAATTTGGTTTTATTTAACAATGTTTTTGGGAGAAGTCAGTAGCATTTTCAAACTTGAAGTGGATAATAATCAAACATAGTGCATTTTTTAGGTGCTGGGAGATGTGGTTAATTGCAATAAAAGAGCTGCCCAACACAAATAAAGGACACTAGGAGGTGTACAACAGGAACAAAAAATAAAACAAGAAAGATAACTTATTAAAAAAGAATAACTCAATATTTATATTAAATATAAAACAGTGACCAGACAGGATAATTAGACAGACGAATGTAAAGAAATGCTACTTCATTTTGAAATCACTCTTGTTTCTTGCAGATATATCTGCCATAGGTGCTATTTACTTATCTATTTTATTATTCATTAATTTGTATTCCACCTTTATTATTTTTACAAATAACTCAAGGCAGGGAACATATCCAACACATCCTCCTCCTATTTTCCCCACAATAACAACCTTGTGAAATGATTTGGGCTGAGAGAGTGACTGGCTCAAGGTCATCCAGGTGGCTTTCATGGCTAAGGCAGGACTAGAACTCATAGTATCTGGCTTTCTAACCTGGTGCCTTTACCACTAGACAAAGCTATGTGCTGTTGGTGGAGGATAAAGAATTTACACACCTAGTAATTCCCCAGTGACAAGAGAAAGACCGATAGCAGCATTTCAGTTTCAATTATTTACTGTATGTATGTATGTACTTATACTTAACTTACTTACTTACTGGGTAACCAGCTGGGTGACCATGGATCAATCACTCTTTCTTAGTCCTAGGATGAAAAAAAACCCCAAACTACTTCCAAAATCTTGGCAAGGGTCAATGCTGCTGCCAAGAGTCAACACTGATCTGAAGGCACCAAAAAGTAAGTTTGATAAGGTCACCCAACTCAAACAATGTGACTCTGAGAGGCCTATATGATGAAAATAAACAATAAACTAGAAAACTCCCCAAAACTTCTGTGATGGTTCAGAATTTAGAATGCAGTACTGTAGGCTAACTCATTGCCCATTCCAGGACTTCAATTCCAAATGGCTCAAGGTTGACTCAGCCTTCCACCCTTCTCAAGATCAATAAAATGAGGATCCAGATTGTTGGGGGCAATATGCTGACTCTGTAAACCACTTAGAGAGGGCTGTAAAGCAGTATATAAGTCTAAGTGCTATTGCTATAAAATGGTAGCCAAGCACCATTACAAGCATTTCTGCATAACAAAAGTGATTCTAAGCAATGTGGAAGTGATAATCTGGATTGTTGGACTCAGCATTAGCACAAGAACTGGAAAGTGTGAAAGAGGCTTCTATTACAGAACACTTAAAATGGAAATAGTATTAGTCATTCACAACTAAACCTTGGAAAGATTGGATCATAGATATTTAAGGATAATTAGATTGGAATCCCATTTCCATTTACCTGTGCATAAGCACCATTGAACAGAATGGGACTTACTTCTGAGCAAACTTATAGAGGCTTGGGTGGTTAATTAGAGTTCTCCGCTTCAGTTAAATGGTGATTCTGTAATTCTGCAGGGACTGAAGAATTCTCTACACAATTATCAAGTCTCCATAGCAACTCTCTGGGGACCTAACAGAACTCTTATGGAAAGCTCTTGATTTTTATATGTCGGTTTTTGTCTTTCAAGTAGGTAATTCTCATTTATTCATTCCTTTGAAGTGAAGGATAATACTTAGATGTGTGAAATGTTAGGAGCAATCAGACCCAGAAACCTGGTTATCCATATGAAAGGAAATGCATGCTTTATTAAGCCATCACACCAAATCACCATCCCTGAATAGGTACCTTGACTGGCAGCTGTTACGAGCTGAAACAAAAACACATTTGTGTTGAAGAAACAAATATTTCAAAGTATCAGGGAACAGCAATTAGAAATGCAAAAAATTAAGGATGTTTTATTTTAGATCAACCTGAGTCATTATTTGCAGTGACATGCAAGTTATAAGAGGATTAAAAAAGAAATTAAGTCCCAAACAAACACTTCATAAGAGTGATGAAATGTTACATCTTCGGACGAGAGAGCATTTAAGATATTTATAATCAGTACTTTTGAATGAAGACTTGAGATATATTTGTATATATACCGTTGACTCTGCTTACATTTATCACTATAGTAACTCTGCAAGTGTTCTGAGGACCATCCAAATACAAACTACTGTATGTCACCAGGTCTGGATGAGCCATGTTGCATACTGAAAAGCATTAAACAAGGGAAAAAAACACAATGAATACAAGTGCAATATATCCCTGTTCTTTACTTCAGCTCCTTTCTTCATGAATGTGTTATGAATCCCACACCATGCTGCAGATCTGTTGCAGAAGAGAATTTCCATTCTTCTTTGCACTATTTGTCTGACCCTCATAGATTATCCAGTTTGCTTTATAGCCATAGATAACTGTACTCCATGATAATTTTGAAACATACCGACCAACTAAAAAAAATCATAGTCCCTGGAGTTTTAGAACCTAAAATGGATGTTTATTTTTTCCAAGGAATAGCATTCAAATCCCAATAATTTGGATTATTGGGATGGTAAGGATTCAGATTCCAGATAATTGGATGCATGGCTAGTTGGTTTATTAAATATATGTGCCGCTCGCCATGGTGTTACTCTGGGCAGCTTACAACAGTAAAACAGAAAAAAAGATAAAATGTAAGCATAGTGATAATAATAAGACAATAAAAATAAACAATAAAAGAAAACAATATGAATTAAAAAGATGAATGGAGGAGGACCATAAAGTGCAAGGTGGAGGGGTCAGCCAATTAGTTCAGTAACCATCTCTCTAGTAAGGTACACCCCTATTGAGTCCCCAAGCCTTGTGGAAGGATACGAGGGTTGGGGCAAACCTCATTCCCCCTGGGGGTGGGGGAGAGAACATTTCAAAGGGCCAGTGCTATAGCACAAAAGGATCTTCTCCTGGATTCTGCCACAGTACCTTGACCAATGAGATCTGCAGCAGGTCTCTTTGCCAGCATGACTAAAGCGGACTTGTTTTAGCAGGCTGAGAGGGCTCATCAAGTAGCCTGGAGCCATGTCATGGAGGTCATAATCAACACTTTGAACTGCACCTGGAAACATACTGATAGCCAGTGCAGTTCGCAGAGCAGAGGTGTAATATGGTCATTCTAGGGGCCCCAAAGACTGCTCTTGCTGCTGCACTCTGAACCAGCCAAAGCTTTTGAATTCATTTCAAGGGTAGTCCCATGTAAAGTGTGACTCAATAATCCAGATGGAAGTTGATTAGGGGTTGAGTGACTGAGTTCAGGGAATTCTGATCCAGGAAGGACTGCAGGTAGTATGCAAACCAAAGCTATGCAAAGCCTCTCCTACCTTTTTGAGTTGTGAGTCCAAGACAAACCCTAAATTGTGAACCTGTCCAGAACTAAATATGTTAGAAGGATGTAACAAGCCAGAAGTGGAAGCTCCATGCACCCACAGCCATTTGGTTTTGCCAGGGTTCAGTCATAGCATAGTTGTCCCTCATTCAGGCCCCTACAGCCTCCAGACACTGTGAGGGGGTAGAGACAGCAGCTCTTGGATCATCAGATGTGAAGATGTAACATTGAGTATCATCAGCATATTGATGATATCTCAACCCATGATGATGGGTTACAGACATGCCCCCAAACACACTATTTGTCAAATTGTAAAGTATCACCATCATTATTATCAAGTTGACATTGGAGGGCGAATTCCATGCATACCTTCAGCCAGAGTCGGATCTCATATCTCTACAACCTCATTGATGGATATGATTTATGACACAGACTGATGGAGGGGAGAGTTAGGGATAAAGTGCAAAGATCATTAACTGGAAACCAGTTTCGGCTCCACAGAAGAACATGCCAAAATGTTGATCCTAATAAATGACTGGATTTCTTTTGAACTTTGTCTCGGGGCTTGTAAATTAATTAGGTCATCTTTTGAAAACTTCACACTATTATCTACTTGAGGTTACAATAAGATAATCCAGCTATGGTTAGGATAATCAGGAAACACCATTGTCCTGGAGAAAATCTGTCTCTGTGGTCACCAAGTGTAAACAGCAACTGGACAGCACATAAGCAATGAATCATTCTTCCCTGCCAGAATTGACTACTAGGAAGGCAGGAAGGTTATAACACCCTTTGTAGGGAAGTTGATACAATTAAAAAGATAAGATTTACAAACTCCCTTGATTGACTCATTATGTTAAAAAGTGCCAGAATACCACACCATTGCATTTGCAAAGACATTTTTCTTTTCATCACATTGAGTGAGAGCTGGTAGGGGAAAAACACAGGAGAATTTCCATGACCAATAGTATTCTATAATTGATGAAATTTTGCCTCCTGAAAATACTAGGTTGCATTAAATGTCACCTCCTTTTTTGTATATATTACTAGAATCAGGGATAAAAATTGAGACAATTTGTAGTCAACTCAAAATTATTCAAGTTAGTTGAAGCAAACCATAAAGAGATTCGAGACAAAATAAAAAGAATCCCACCTTCATCTAATCCAGTGTCATGTTTATAATGGTGACCAGACAAAAGTCTTCCAGAAAACACACAAAGGGTATTAAACATATAGCCATTCCTTTTTATTTGAACCCAGTTGCTGATATTCAGAGATACATGGCTGAACTTTTCAAACTGAGTGAATCAACTGCAAGATTCCATGAATGATATTGAGGGATCATCTTGCATGTGTTGTACAAACACTGCTATTGAAAACACAGGAATTGGCAGGAATATAATAGCTACTGATGTCTTTCTAAAAAAAACAACCATGGATGCTTTCCTTCTGGAATGGAATGGAGGTATGCTGCTTTCCTGAGAAGTTTAATTCTATTTGTTTCTCTGTTCAATTATCACTGCTCTTTGTCTCATCTTCTCCTACTATTATTTCTTCCTATTCTCTTTCATTTTCCATCCCTTCAGCCTTCTTCTTTTCAGTTCCCCCTTTTTTGCTGTTTCTGCTGCAGAGAATATTGGTGTTAGTGAGCATGTGTGAGGGTGGTTTATGTGTATAAGAGAGAATGGTTACTACTATATGCAAATGGGAGTTAACCTATTGTATCAATGGACAGCAGGGTTGGGTTTCAATTTTTTTTTACTATCGATTCTATGGATATAGCTAGGTGGGGGGGGCATGTGACTGAGTGGGGGTGACCAACTTGATGTCACTCATGCCCATGCCCACTCAGTCACTTGCCTCCCACCTAGGCATACCCACAGAACTGCAAAAATTTCTGTTTTGCCAAAGAAGCTTCTTTTCCCTGCTGCCTGTGGCTCTCAGAGCAAGGAGGCAGGGAAGTGAGCTGTGGGTGGCATCCCTGCCTCTTTCCTTTCCCGCTTCAGGGATAGCCAGCACTCCCGCCACTGTGCCCTTCGCTCGCCTTCCACCCGGAGGCTGTACTGGCACCGGGTGCAGCAGAACCTAAAACAAGGATGTGTCCATGTCTACCATTACTATCACCACCAGCAGCAACAGCAGGGTAGTGGCGGTGGCAGCTGCTCTCTGCTTTTGTGGGCATGGCTGCTCTCTGCTTCCCATGCTTTGCAATCGGGCTGGAGATAACTGCCACTTAAAGTGGCACTTCACTGCTGTAGCTCGGACACTGGGGAAGTGGGGGTAGTGCTGTCTGGGTTTGGGGAAAGGTGGCCAGGGCCAGGCTGACACAGCAGACCCTCTGCTGACTCCTAAAGAAGAGGCGGTAGATGATTTGCTTGTTCAACAAATCATCAGTACTGGTTCGGAGACATATACCAGATTATCACTACCTATTCAGCCGAACTGGTCTGAGCCGGTAGGAACCCACCTTTGATAGGCAGCAACATCTGCAGGGTGACTAGGGTAAATCAAAGCCCCACCCCTTTGTGGATGTGTGCAATATTGATCCACAAACAAAAGAGACAGGGCTTGGCTTGTGATGCTACAATCATCGTCTTTACTGTTTTCACCCTCTCCTGGGTATGTTGCATAGAGGGCACGAGCATGACATATGGTGACAGGTATTATGAAGCGGAAAAGGTGCAGGGTTGGTTTTAGCTGGAATTGGCAATCCAAACATGGCAATATGGGAAAGATGGCTATTCTTAGGATTTCTCAGGACGTTTATAATGTATGTTACTCTGCTTACACGTCCTTAGGAGGTATTGTCTGAAATCAAGGGTCATTTTTCTTTTAGGTTGATGTGGTAAGAGTAAAAGTATAATTTACCGAGAATAAATTGAGTGAAAGTAGAAAGCGGTTCACGGCAGGACAAAACCATCATAATGTCACAGTCTCTCTGCTGGGAGCAGAATAGACTATGATCTTTCAGAAAAAAAAGATCATAACTGAATGGTCACTGAACATTTCACCTTTGTGTGCTCATTCAAAAATAAGAGGGTTGAGACTAAAAAAGCAAATGTGAGAAAGCCAGAGGATCATCCGGCAGCTGAAGAAGCTCACTGATATTCCTGCCTCTGCCCTTGGCTACTTTTCCCCATATGTAGCTGAAGAGTAAATGCTGCACTGGTTTGTTCTCCCTGTTAGATTTGGGATTATTCTTTTCTGTTTGCTTTTGGGTGTCTTCTTAGTTTTTAATCAATGTGCTACTCACAGTCAGTGTTGAGTTTGATGGCTCCATATGACTCTATAACAAATGGCTGGATGGCTGGATGGCTGGCTGGATGGCTGGATGGATGGATTAATGGACCAATAGACCAACCAACCAACCAACGAAGATTAGAAGCTTTTTTTATTGACAAGTGGTATTTGTGGAGCCTAGCATTGGAAAAGTCAAATAAATAAGGCAGGAGGTGGTAATGCACAGACTAAACTTCTGTATGTGCTTCCCCATCCTGAAAAAGAAAAATATCAATTATTTCTAAAATCTTTTGAGATGAGGGAGGGGTTGAAGATGGGTGGTCAAAAGCCATTAAAGGTGTCTGTCTCTTGAATGAAAACTTGTTCTACAACTGCCATATCTGACAGATTCAAGAATGGGGGAAAGCTAATGGAGACCCATTTTTGGACTGCCTAGAACTAAAGATAAAGATTCATGTTCCTGCATGCTTTCTATTTATATTCATTACTTTGCTGAAGCTAGAAAGGTGTCTGGATCAAGATAAAAAGGTTCTTTGCTCTAAAATATATAATCCAGCAAGACCCAGCACAAAAGCAGAAAGGTTCACACCTTGTTCAGCTGTGTAAACTATTTCTATAGGAGGATGAAAGGTATTTCATTATTGCTGTTATGTTTTACTATTATTTATAACTTGGCTTTAAAGATAACAGCACTCCTACCTTTTCCAGTCATGTTTTAGGCCTGGCTATGGGACTGAGAGAGAATGTTTGCATTCTTGGATTACTTCTACACTGGAGTGAGATGGGTGTGATGCCTATGTCCATCCTCTTTTTGATCCTTCACCTGCTTTCAATATTGTCAATCATGGTGAGCTTCTGCACTGGCTTTTGGGGTTAGGGCTGGGCGACAGCAGGCTGGGCTGGTTCTCTTCTTGCCTCCGGGCCACTTCCTAGTCTGGGGCCTTTGCTTCCAGTGGGGCTGCAGGACTAGTATTCTATCTTCTCCTGTTTAACATCTACACAAAGCTGCAAGATGAGACCATTCTATGGTTTGGATGAGTATCTTGATACCAGCTTTATATTTCTTATCTAGGTCATCTGAGTGATGTCTTGTCTCAGTGCCTGGAATAAGTGAGGGTCTGGATAGGGAACAATGGGCTTCAACTTGAGCCAAGCAAGACCATGTGGCTCTGGATTTTAGGATTCCCTGATTTAGAGACCTTCCATCTATAGTTCTGGATGTGATTGAATTACTCCAGGCAGTCCCTGTCATAATTTGGATATCTGGCTAAACCTGTTTTACACTATTATAGTCATATTAATTATTGTTGGTTGGTTTTTTTAATTATTTTGTTATATTATTTTGAATGTCATTTTTAAGCATTGTTAACTACCCAGAATCATGTATTTGAGATGGGTGACTATAAATAGTGAATGAATGAATGAATGAATAAACAAAATTTACAAGCAGAAACATAAACAAATACAGAGGATCTAAAGGAAATCTAAAGGAAAATATATCATCCACACAAGATTGTATGGAGGCTGCTTCTAGTTTTCACACTTCCTTGTAGGTCAAGGCTAGCAATAACAACAACAACAACAACAACAACAACAACAACAACAACAACAAGACCTTAACAGTTCCTAGGTCTTTGGTTAGGACTTGGGCTGTTGAGCTACTAAGCAGCCCCAAAGGCTGTGAATCTCACCAAAGA
>JAPKID020004533.1:0-11625 GCA_026931265.2 Tropidonophis doriae | reverse complement strand
GGAGTTGAAGTCCACAAGTCTTAAAGTTGACACGTTTGGGGACCCCTGGCTAAGTGTATTGTTGGAGGCCAAAAACATCGTGTTTCTGTTAATCGTACAACAACCTACTGTCTAATCTGGAAGAGGATCTACCTGTTTGTGACTTTGGCTTTACGTAAAATACTTTCACTTAGATTTGTTTACGACTTAGCCTTTCTGTATGACTTAGCCAACTCTATAAGCATACAATATGAAAGCCTACTAACTCTGATTGTCAGTCAGCTGCGATTAATTATGCCAGGGTATAAAGTTTCATAGGTGAAGACTGCCATCTTAGGAAGTGGCCACTTTCACTTGCTAATGTGAAAGTTGGATGATGTAAACAAAATAATGGCTTGTGTAAGACTGCTATCCTTTATTTTTTGAGAGTTAAAGGGGGAACTGAAGCAATCCGTGGTTTGAGGGGTCCTTGGTGCTCTCTGAGTTTGCTTGTTTTTTTGCAGATGTTTCATTATTCAAACTAGGTAACATCATTGGTGCTAGTCACTGCTGCAAGGAAACAAGCATGCTCAGAGAACACCTCATGTCAACCCTGAGCTACAAATATTCTCCTTATTGGTAATTATGTTTTTTCCATGTAAACACAATTCAATCAACTAATAGGAATCCCACACACTATATGAAGCAATCGTAGAAGTCTTGTGCTCACATGGCCACAAGATCCATCTTGTTCTTTTAAACGAGATTGCTGAAATTGGACTTCAAATGAAAGAAGAGGTGATCAAGTGAGAACCTGTCACTATTGCAAAATAACTGCTATGGTTGTGTAATCACTCTCTGGCAGTTGTACTTCCTTTTTGCAAAGTAGAGAAAAACATTCTCTAAGCATTCCAGATCTGTTCTGGAATTTCCCCCAGTCCTATACACATGAAAAGAATAACTCATACATGATTTGCATATTGGATTCTATCCATGTTGTTATAGTAGTGTATATTTTGTATTTGTGCAAGATTTCTGCTTCATTCAGCTTAGTTGGACTTAAAAAGAGCCATGATAATTAGAATGCAGTATTGCAGGCTAACTAACTAAGTTTAATTCTGACCGGCTCAAGGTTGACTCAGCCTTCCATTCTTCTGAGGTTGGTAAAATGAGGATCCAGATTGTTGGGGACCAATATGCTGACTCTGTAAACTGCTTAGAGAGGTTGTAAAGTAGTCTCAAGTGGTATATAAGCCTAAATGCTATTGCTGTTATAGTTGTTTGATTATTTAAAGCGTCAAAACAGCAATAAGAAGGCAAAGGCTGGCATCCCAGAGAGCTTTAGTTCCCCTAGGTAGCTATTTAATCAATTGCTGGCACGATGCTGGGATACACTATTCACAATTTGACAATCAACCAATGACTGCTACTCTTCTGCCACTAATAATGACCTGGAAAGATGATGGGGGATTATCTGTCCAGACTCATGAATTTGAGATGGCTATCTGTATACATTGGAATAATAAAGTAAACATTATTAATTATAAACATCTGTGTGCACTTATCATTTTTGAGATCAGAAAGGCTAAGTAAAATAAAGTATCCTTCAAGTTAAAACTTGTTAACACTGGAGGTGCACCTATGAACCTGGGAACAACACTATTGCTGTCTAAACTTTTTTATTTTATTTTCTGGTTTAGCTTCATCCCTGAGATTTCTCAATTTTTCATTCAAATAGCATTCAATTTTCAGGTTCTCTTGTCATTTTCAAGATGAGCCATTGTAGTCAGGTCCTTGTACATTCTATGAGAAAAAAAGTTGTCTAAACAGGCATTCAATAGTATGAATCCAACATATCCAGAAAGAATCCAGCCAGTACTGGTCAAACTAGTTAGTTCAAACTAAGAGAAATGATCCCACGAGAGATCATTATTCTTAGAGATTGGAGATTGTTTTTAGGAGATTAAACAGCCGAAGGAAGAACATGCAGCTTTTCAGTGGCAGCCAAGATACTGTGGAACAATCTCCAAGGAATGATCACGCTAACCCTCTCCTTGCTGATGTTCTGAAAATTACTAAAAATAACCATATGGGTGCTCTAGAAATTAGTTTCAAAGAACCCCCTTCATCTTTAACTTCTGTTTTGTATTGTTTGTATTATGTCTTGTTTATACTGTTTTTATTTTTAATACTAGTTTGTACCAAGGTTGTTTTAAATGGTTTTTATATTATATAAACTACGGAAGGCCTTTGATTGCTATAAGGTATGAATATGAAAAATACATGATTATAGGTGGTTTGGAAATACTCAGTCTCTAACCTCTGAGCTGAGTGGTTTTTCTGTTAGAGGTTGTAGCAGAATTTAAATAATTCAACTATTTTAATTTTCACGATTGAGATACTTTTATTTTAGTTATTTTGCCTTATTGTTTCTACAACTTAGTTCACCTACACAATAAATATAGATGTATTAATCTTGGCATTTCTGCGCCATTCTAAATAGTCATAGTGCATGTCAATCTATATCTAAAATAAATTATATTTGTTATTGGGATGAGATGAAATATGGAGTGACATCTTGGCAATTATGATTGCCATCTTAGTTACATAAGCAACAAATCTAAAGAGACATAAATTTTGTAGCAGCCGTGGTGCATAGTGATTAGAATGCAGAATTGGAGACTGATTCTGACCACTGCCAGGACCTGTTCAATCCTGAGTGGTTCAAGGCTAAATCAGACTCCCATCCTTCTGAGGTTGGTAAAACAAGAAATCAGATTGCTGGGGGCAATATGCTGACTGTAAACTGCTTAGTGATTTAAAGCACTATCAAGTGATGTATAAATCTAAGTGCTGTTGCTAAGTGCTCTACATACACAAACACACGCACATACAAAAACACACAACATAGAAATAATAAGGAATACATGTAATTTTGTCTTTAATCAATGTTCCACATCATCCTCTCTTAAGAATGAAGGTACAAGGCAGGCT
This sequence comes from Tropidonophis doriae, assembly GCA_026931265.2. NCBI lineage: Eukaryota > Metazoa > Chordata > Lepidosauria > Squamata > Natricidae > Tropidonophis > Tropidonophis doriae. The sequence continues at coordinate 8,673 of JAPKID020004533.1, read as the reverse complement.
AATTCTGATTGGGAAAATGGTCCTGCAAGTACACAAACACAAAGTCTTTACAGGGCTTTAAGATTAAAAACCAGCACCTTAAAATGGCCCTTTATAGCGTAATCAAAAAGACTCTTAAGCAGCTTACGTAGAATTTAATAGAAGAATTCAAACATTCATAGCAGCATATAAAATCACATAAGAATTTAACAAATGACAGCAAACAGTAGGAAACAAAAAAAATTAGAGTAGGGGCAGGGACAAAAAGAAATAAAGATAGCATCATAAAATCAGAGGAAGGTTCTCTGAAACAATTTCATCTTCGACTATTTTAATCAACATGATGTTTTGAAAATAGTTGAAGACAAACTTGTTTCAGAAAGCCTTTCTCTGATGGTATGGTGCTGTCTTTATTTCCCCTCCTCTCTCTTTCTCCTCCTGCCCTAATTCCTCTTATATGAGATTTGAGTTTTGGAGTGATGGATTTGGGAGTTGGGTTTATTGTTATTGGTATCTTAAATCTGAGGACAGTTCCATGATAGTATTTGTTGGGAGATTTTATTTTATTTTTTGTATGGAATGTCATTGAGAGTCACCTAGGATTATCATGTATAAAACAGGAAGCCATATAAATTTTCTAAATAAATATATTTAGTCTCCATAAGCCTATATTTACTGCTTGGAAAAACAATGTTGTAAAAAAAGTTGGATTAAAAAAGAACAATAAGGTACTAATTTTTTTTTTCAGTTCGGAAGAAAAAGTTACAGTGCACTTTGTAAATCGTGACGGTGATAAATTAACAGCCAAAGCAAAGGTTGGAGATTCCCTTCTAGATGTTGTGATAGATAATAATCTAGACATAGATGGATTTGGTAAGTAAATATATTTCCTATAAGAAATTTAAGTTGATTTAAAACAAAAAAAGAATTGAAACTCTGTGACTTTTGATTCAAAATTAACAACTTCTAAGCAAAAACACTAGTATAAGGTTGTTGGGTTTTTTTTGCTAAAATTAGGAAAAAGAATAATATTGTTGGTTTGGGTAACTCTTCCACAGCTATGTGTTTGTTCTGACATCAGTGACAATAACTGAATTATAGTTTATTCTTCTACAGGTATTCCTCAATTTACAACCACAACTGAGCCTGCCGTATTGGTTTTAAGGCATTGCAGTCTTTAAGCAAGATGCCCACATGAGCACCTTGCTCAAAACCGCAACCCTTTGTAGTGGTTAAGTGGATGGAATGAAAGAGCTCCCTGCCAAAGGGGAGCAGGCAGCTCCCCTCTGTGTGCAGAACTGGCTGCATGTGGCCAGATGGATTTTACCCAGATCAGGCGAAATCAGTCTGAGAGGCTGGCTCCAAATGCCCATACTGTAAGTGCCCTGTGCCAAAATCCCACTTGGCTCTCACCATGAACTTTTTCAGCCAGCATCTTTGAGAGCAACCAAAATGCTTAGTGGAGGAGGGGGCAACTCTGCCTTGCACGGGATAAAATCAGTCTAGCAGGCAGCCCTTTTGCCGCCAAATTGATGGTTGAAAAAAATCCCATCCCCAAAATGGACACTTTTCCATTGACTATCCGGAAAAACTGTCAGGAAAGATTTCAAATGATGATCAGGGAAGCTTGGCAAACTGTCATAATTGCAAATGGACTGCTAAAAGGTCACAGTGCAAGTCATATGGCTGCAGGGGTGCTGCAGTAGCAGTAACTTTGAGCATCAATTCTTAGTCTCTTTGTTCAGCATTGTCATAATTTTGAATGGTCATTGAATGAATGATCATTGAGCTGGATTTATACATTGTGTTAAACCATATTATCATAATTTTTGGACAGGACATGGGAGCAAATTGTAAAATAATTCTTAACACATTAGCAAACATTTACAGATGTAATCATAGGGATTCCACAGTTAAGCCAAAAGCAAACAAACTGGGTTGTGGCTTAAATAAAATATATAAACATATAGTTAATGATTTTTCTCTTTATATTGTTATCTTTGCTATACCATTTAACCTGGCCTTCTTTGGCCTCGGATATGTGATCCTTCTGGTTTTGCTTTCCTTGAAGCCAAAGAATTATCTAATGCATTGCACTGAACCTAGTATCACTTTCTGAAATCTGTTCTTTTCAAAAATATTTTAATACAGCCTTTTTGAGTGAGTTATGGAAGTTTGCAACGTGTAGGCAGTACAATAGCAAACATTTTAAAAGGTAAGTAAATTGTGATTAATAGAACTAAAAATGTCAGGATTAAGGGATAGACAATTTAGTGTTACCCATAAAGCAAAAAATTAGCCTCAAAGACTAATTTGCATATGTTAACACAGTGGAATTATATGGCATCTTAAAACAGACCCCGGGTTTTTAATATTCCAGATACAGAAAGAAAAATGGAAAAGTTTAGTATTGTCCACATTTAAAATTCTCAGTCCTCTTTTTAAAAAATGATCAATTACTTCATTAAAGTGCAGAAAAGCAAATGTTTCAACTTTTTTATGTCACTAGGGGGCATAGCAGGCATACAAATAATATGTAGACATTTAAAGCTTTAAATATTTGCCTGCTGGATGAAATCCTTCCCATGTTTAGCATAATTCTTGTTCAATTAAAAGATGCTATTGCTGTTACAACACCATTGTTCATGTTTATCTTTTTTATCTTGACTTTATAGCTGTAGTTTATCTGTATTAAGGGCATAGATCTCCTGCCTACATTATCCTGATCTGTCATTACTAATTTAAGATACCTATGATGCTTCATGCTATATCTTTAAACTATATGGTACAATTATTGTAACTGCCTTCTTCAACCTTATGTCGTCAGATATTTAAGTGTTCAATTCAGATGTGTTGAATTAAAATTGTCCTGATTTATGTTGCAACTTTCACAGCACTTTAAACTTATTTCATACATTGTTTGCCACAAAGGCTGTGAAATGTTAATTGTCAGGAAGAGGTAGCATCAGTCCTTCCATTCACTTTCCCCACTTTATATACTGTCAGGTTTGTGCACACAGGTGATTGTCTCACATTGATGTATGGGATTATGTTGTTGAACTTGAATGATGAGCACAAAATGATGTTGAATTAAATGTGTACCTAATTTAACTTTAGGTGCATGTGAAGGAACACTTGCCTGCTCTACATGTCACTTAATCTTTGAAGACCACATATTTGAAAAATTAGATGCCATCACAGATGAAGAAATGGATATGCTGGACCTTGCCTATGGCTTGACAGAAAGGTAAAGTGAAATCAACATAAAATTGTTGAGAATATCTTTACTGGTTTTTGGGGGGGGTTAACTACATGCTGCTTAGATCAAGGATAAGCGGCGTCTATCTACTCATGGAAATTACTCTTGATGGAATTGCTCCCTTTTCAACCTGTTCTTTAATATTTTTTTTCAAATTTTAAAAGAGATTTATTTATTTATACATCAGATTTGGAGACCACTCATCTCAGTCGCAAAGTGATTCTGGATGGTATACAATTAAAAATATTTTTTTAAAACATAAATACAGTATTATTTCATTTATTAAAATATTCCTGCACTGCATGTAGGTTTATGAGCATTATTAGAGAATGGTGTACAGCTGCAGTCTAAAGTTCTGTTTAAATGTACTTGCTCTCTGTTTAGAAAACTGAGATGTCCTGGGATAATAGGAAGCTGAGGGGGGAGTGCTATAGAATGTGATATGAATTAACTTCATTTACACTTTGTGATTGAACATACTCACTATACCTGTCATTAATGGACATTTTGGTAGAATATTTACTACCACTTTCAAAATTCAAATTTCCAAATGTGCCCAGTAGTTAATGTGTTTGTTATCCTTACTGATATTATTATCCACTTTTTATCTGCAAAGTATTCTCAGTTATCAAATCAGGAGAGGATTGAACATGATTTGTCTAATGGTGGTTTACGAATTTAATCAAAACCTATTTGCAAAGTGGACTTAAGTTGTCCCAACCTAGGCTCTGAACTTTGGCCTTTAAAAGCAGAAATGTTTCTTGTCCATGTTGGCATATCCCTATTTTCTTTATCTTTCCAAGCTTTGCTTAATGTCTTCTCCAAATTAATATCTAAAACAATGTTAGATTTTCACAGAACAAAGAAATTCATTCATTTAAATTAGTCTTCCATGAAATTTTCATATGTTTTGTAAACTTATTTTTGCCATATTCTTGTGTAACCTGAAAGAAAATATTACTCTATTACAAACTCTTGGTTCTTATGCCAAAAAGTTAAAGGAATAAAGAATTAATTATAATATATGTAAGTAATGGGTAACCTTTTCTGGTCCGAGTGTCCACACACTTGAACACCCAAAATGCAATGTGTGCAACCCCTGCGCATGCATGCGTGACCCCCTCTGTATGCGACCCGCGCCTGCGCTTGTGTGTGTGACCCGCCCTGCGTGCACAGCCCCCCCCCCAATGTATGACCCACACATGTGCAGCAAAAACCCAAAGACTAGCTGGCCAGCAGGAGGTGCGTGTACATGCACGGCGGAGATGAACTGGGGCGATGGCACCTCTGGTGTGAGTGTCATAGGTTCGCCATCATAGATATATGTTATACAGATTGGATATAGGGAATTTTAAATTACCTTTTCTCCCCTAGCTAGAAAATACGCAAAGAAGTGAATTTGCAAAGCAAAGCAAACAATCTTAATTAGTCTTACCTGGTCAAGGCCCTTTCTAGATATAGATGCTACAGCTCACAGTCAATATGATTACTATTGGAATTTTGGGTCTTTAAGTCTTGGAGGGTGCCAAGTTGGGAAAGGCTGGTTTAAGGCTAAATATGTATAATCCATAGTCTCTTCAGTTTTTTGTCCTTGCACATATAGAGTAGACTTCAGCTTTTTATTCTCTATCAATATATTTTGTGCTTGTAATTTTGTACTGGTAGTCCTCCATTTACAACCAGAACTGAGCCCAAAATTTATGTTTCTGAGCGAGACAGTAGTTACTTGAGTTCTTTTACACCCTTTCTTGCCACAGTTGTTAAGTGAAATTACTGCACTTGTTAAATTAGTAACATAATTGTGGAGTAAGTGTGAAAAACAAACAGTCACATTTTTCAGTGCCATTGAAACTTTGAACATTATAATATTACCATAGTAGATAGAATGTTATAATATTGTCATTCATACAATGTGCTTTTTTTCCCTTCTATAGATCACGTTTGGGCTGTCAAATTTGCTTGAAGAAATATATGAACAATATGACTGTCCGAGTGCCTGAAGCTGTTGCTGATGCCCGGCAGTGTATAGATATGAGCAAAAACCCATAAAATAATGTTTTAGGGTGTGTTTCATGATATTAAAAATATTTTAGTACTTATTTCTAATTTTTAAAGAAATTGAAATACTCATCCTTTGATTATCTATGAATTTTTTAAAATTACAGTCAGCCTTATTTTGAAAAGATAAAACAAGAAGATATTTAGAAGGGACCTGTGGAGTGATAGAAACATGATAAAATACTGTTAAAGAGCAGGAATCACTCCTTTTATTTTCATTTAATAATGCATCATTACTGCTGCTGCATTCCTGTTTTCCCAAAGTAATAATTACATGCTGGATGTGTGGTAGCTGAGAATAAAAGTCACGTTAAATTACATTTTTCATATTGAACTACTGAAAATATATTTACCACAGAGTTAAATCACTAGTGATATTATTCGCTATTAGCAGATCAATTTTGGCACAAATTAATTGTAAGATTGTGTAATTGTACAAAATCCTATTGAATTTCCTAGGAATTGCATAGTTGTGTGCCATGTTGTAGCCAACATGTCGGAAGCATTTCCAAAGGTTTTTTTTTTTTAATCAGAAATACTGCATAAGTACCATGTTATTTTAAAGAAGTTGCATGGGCAAAGGTGCACTTCTGGTTTTGTGATATGCTTATTTCATGAACAGGTGTCTTATTCCCAGAATAATAGAAATATTCTCCCTAATAGAAAAAAAAGGAGGTGTTTATTCCATTGTGATCAGGCTTTAAATCAAATGTTCAATTTCTAACCCACTTCCTCTTTTACAGATTAAAACTGACAGCAAAATAGACAGTACAATTAAAATTTTTAAATAAAAATGTCTTCTTCTAGGACAGGGGTCTCCAACCTTAGCAACTTTAAGCCTTGTGGACTTCAACTCCCAGAATTCCCCAGTCAGTTGGTTGGACATCCCTATTCTAGTACAAATAGCAACATTCAGGTGGGCTTCTCTGGTGAGAGAACATCAGAAACTGAGAAGGAGTTTTTTTCAGTTACCGCCCATCTCATATCTGTCAGCGCAGACACCTGAATGAGGGGCTCAAATTACCTCAGAATGTAGACAACTGGGAGATGCAATAGGCATTCCTTAGGATACCCTGGTGGTCCAAAGCCATGTAGGAAATTTCTTACATAGAAATACCCAAAGCCATGGTATTTCTTACATAGAACTTTTGGATCTCTTCCATCTTTTGAAGTTTTTTATATATGCTGAAGTATGGGCGTTCAGGCCACATAGAATATTAATTTGTAGTTTAGCATGTTCTATAAAAGATGATTAAGTTATTTCCAGTATGCACCAAGCCATTGAAAATTAAATTAGCTAAGGTAAAAATATACATTGCCATGCTCCTCTGTCAATCTCTAACAGCTAAATAGTCACAGGGATGACAATAAGTCCATTGGAAATAGAAGAAAGGAAGGGAGAGAGGGAGGTATGATTTTAGTCCTCTGTTCCTGTTCCATTTTGAAAATAGAGAAGAAATGAATACATTATGTAAATGTCTTAGATTTTGTTGAAAAAAATCTTCATGGACACTGGATATTTTGATTTATCTTCATCAACCATTGAAAACATGCTATGAAATGACAAGTGCAAACAAACTTCACTGTCAAGGTGATCTGTGCTTTCTTTAAAAAATGTTTCTTGAAATAGCTGGTATGAAAAACTACGTAGAGTCAACACTTAGTATCAGTTTTGTACCTGTCTTATAAATATTGATTATTTAAACTGCTGACGCAGTACTTAGCATTTTTCAGAATCTGAAAATAAACCTTGTATTTAGTTTTCTAAGCTCCTTCTTTGTGAGCAGATGTCTTTCATTTTCTGAATAGTAACCATTGTCAGGAAATCATCTTTGACTGGAAGAAAGAGTTTTTTCTTGAAACAAATATAAATGGTTAAAGCAACGGATGTCTTCCTAGCCTTCAGGCTTTTATTTTCCCCATAATAAGATTCATGGGAGATAGGTCGGGTTGCAAAAGAATGGTCCAGAATCACCTGGAGATCTTTCAGGACTAACAGCTGGTTGAGTCTTAGTCCCCTATATTTGAAATATATGTATTTTGGTGCATAGCATTTAAACAATAAAATATAAACAGTTTATAATAACCCTTTCCCATACAATAAAGTCAGATTATGTTCATCCTTGTTACGCTGGTTGTAGCAAAAAAGTTTCTGTACTGAGTGGCAGAGGAAGATCATCACTCATTAACTTTTTCTGTGAATGTGCTTTGATTTTTCAGTTGTGAAGTTTTTTGCAAAATAGATTTGAGAGCACCATTTTGTCTTCTACCCCAGCTTAGTACATCTGGCTTTAATAGAAAAGCCAAAGCTGCATTCTTGGACTGTTGGCTATTCTTTATGTTTCTTTTATCAACTAGATTTAAAATGGAAGGAAAATTCACTCATAGATTCAAGAGTCCATAGGACAGCTTAGAATTTTTTCCATTACTGATAACTTTACCCGCATGAGGTGGGAGATAGAAATGATTAACATTTCAATTCTAGTGCCTGCTTGCTCTGTGTATTGTGACAGTAGTTTAGATCTTAAAGAGTTACTCAGTCATTTTTTTAAGGCTCTGGCTGTTGCCAAAGACCATTGCATCTAATTCTGGGAACAGTGGGAAACCATATCTGGATAGACTGTCCTTTGGAGAAATGCCATTTGAATAATCAGAAGAAACATTTGTTTTAAATTCTAATGTTTTTTTTAAAATACTGTTTCTGAAGTTTTTAAAAAAATTCTATCAGCCAAATCTGCACCACATTTTATATATATGTTTTGGTGGATCCTCATATTTTTAAATTAATGATGCTTCCTGTTTTGACAATTGTCTTTTGAATTAGTTTGCAACAAGTGCATAATTTGAAGAATCACAGATTCATTTTGGAAAAAACAAAGAATTAGCTTGAGCAGGTTTAAATGCCAAAATGTGTATCAGCTGTAATCTGCCTGACAGCAAGTTCAGGATGTTACCCTTGGTCAATTTTGCAGGGATTATCCGACTTCTTTTATTAGACAGATTTAAGGATTTGTCTTCTGCTCTGCTGTATACTGAAAACAGTCAAGAAGTTAATATATGAATCAAATACGATTAAAGTTCAATATTAAAATCATCTAAGGAAAGATGAGTGAGATTTACCAAATGTGTCTCCAAAGGGAATGCTTATGCCGAAAGAGCAGAGGAGATGGTTCTCTCTTGTATGCCAGAAAAATGGGTCTTTGACAATGGGGTCAATTTTAAAAGGCCCTCTTCTGTAGACCTTAACAACTGGATAGGCTGTCATAAATTTGATCTTTTGAGAACAGTTCTGTGATCCCATTATACAATACAATACAATAGCAGAGTTGGAAGGGACCTTGTAGGTCTTCTAGTCCAACCCCCTGTGTAGGCAGGAA
>JAPKID020004532.1:5000-11626 GCA_026931265.2 Tropidonophis doriae | reverse complement strand
TATTTCTATGTAATCCCTATTACCCTTTCCCAGATATAAAACTGCAAAAACCAATAAAACTTTTTTTCTGGAAAAAATTTATATAAAATTTACTCACGGGAAAAACAGCTTCTTTGATAAACCTAATTTGGCTTGCTATGAATGCAGTGTGACTTGGTTCATTAAGTATAAGTTTTTTAAAAATCATTTTAAGCTTTTGTTTTGTAGCATGAACAAAAAGTGTAGTACTCATTATCATGCCAATATTCCCACAATCTAATCCATGAGTTGGGATGTTTAAAACCAAAACTAATTTAAACTACTGTAGTTTCATCTTTAGATATTTTTGTTTCCGAAAATTCAATAGGTTATTTTAACAAAGCATACACATTTTGTACTTTAGCTTACAATGAAATAGTCAATATCCAACAAATATTAAAAGTAGTTTCAGAACTACTAAATATGAATGAAAACTATACAAAATGGGCACTCCATTTTGCTAATATGAATAGCAAATATGAATTTCATTTGAATAGTCTTAAAAAAAAACCTAATGCAAGTCTGGTTATTCTTGATACAACCATCCAAATGTCTGTACATGTTATTTTCTCTTGTACCGTGTCCCCAGCTTGTAATCCTACTATAAAGTCCTTTTGTACTGACATAGAATTCATGATTTCCTTTGGAGTACAGTGGATTACTAAAGCAGTTACGTTCTGCGTTCAAGATAGAGTTCTCGTATATTAATATTCTGTGATGGTTTTTCTATTCCTAGGGTAACCTATATAGATTACATTTAGAAACCGCCAACCTCCCTAATAGAACATTTCTGGGTGTAAGCATAAAAACACAAAAGCTATATATAATTAGCATGTTTTACATCTCCATTATTATGTGCTCCTCTGTGGGCAGCACAGCCAGGCCTACACACCTTTCCAAATGGCCAGGAAAGGGAGCTTTCCTCGCTATTTGGGTGAGAACATTTCAAAGGGCAACTTGTATAATTTTACCCCCAATCCCTGTATCTATGAATTCATGGACATTTCCAAATTGAATGTGAGTTAGTGTGCTAGGCAGAATAACCACAAATTTTCCTTCTTCCCATCTTTTGTCTGCAGATGGGATGAAATGGAGGAATTCCTTCCATTTAAGAATTTTATCTCACCTATTTTAATTCACACATACGAAATGTTATTACCTACTTACCTGCATTGTTGTACACTTCTTAAGAATAACAGACAATCATACTAACATATCACTATTCTAGAAGGGTGTGTGAATATTAGGATTAAATATGTATGACATTGATTGTTTATGTGTTTCTAAGTGTTTGAACGCATGTATCTAAGTCTTTTTTGGGGAAAAGCAGTATACACTTCATATAACATCTTGAAATTTTGTTCTAAAAAGTATTAACGTGTAATTTTTTTCACTGGAATACTGTGGCATAACACAACTATAGTACATACAATGTCACAGGTTTGTTTCTTTTGCAGCAATTAAATCAACAAAATTCAATGCTTGATTAAATGTAGCATCCAGTTAGTCATTCATATTTAACTTATAAGCAAATACTGATTCTAATCTCAAAAGTAAATTGTACAATCTTAAGCAATTTACAACTATTTCATTTTTAAGGAATATCCTTTTTTGGAATCATCAGTGTAATTTCCAACGTGTGACCCCTCCCCCACTTTTTACTATAATAAAGTATGCTTAACATCACTCCTCCTATTTACTTCATAGAATGTAATTTTCTACAAAGGACTATCAAAAATATAGCATACTTTTTTAGTTTTCTTTAAAAGTCATCTTGTATAACAAAGGGCAAAGAGAATTTCAGGATACCTTTATGTAGCTGACACTTTTCAGTTAATGATTTCTTGTCAGAATATTCTATAAATACTGTCTTAAATTGTGTTTAATTTTTGATGACCATGCCAATACATAGCAAACTATTCAAATAGTTGCAATTGCCTTCTTTCAGAATTTTGTTAAGCTCCCATCTAGTTCATAAGCCCTGGGATTTCCAGATATTTTTCCATTTTAGCCAAACTCAGTTATATACTACATGTGATATAAGAGTAGTTGCTGGAGTATAAACAATCACATTTAGTTTACTTGTCACTTCTTATATTCACTAACGTTTGCAAACATAGTTGCTTATCAAGTTCCCTTTAGTTCGTTCCGCTATATGCTATGTAATGTAGACTATAAAGTCCAGAATAATTGTTTTAAACACGGATTCCAAGAAATACTATTTTTCATTAAAATAAATTAGTTCCAATCCTTGGTCTTCTATAAGCTGCAATAGTAACTTGCATAAACTACTCAATTCTGGAACACAAATACCTTCATTAATATATAAGCTAACACAGAATTATATACCTCCAAATTCCTGCTGTAATACAATAGTAAACATCTTTCTTAATATGACAACAGGATGTGTGATATTTCGTAAGCACCATATCTTGATAACTTCAATAAATGTTGATGTGATGTACAACATTGACATCCGTCATGATCAATTCAGTGTTATCTAAAATCATATATCTATATATCCATTAGTGAAATCTCATTTCCTTTACATATTCAACTTCAAAATTTTCAAAATTAACATTTTCTCTTAAAAGATCATTTTTTTTCACAATACAAGTTTCCACATGCATTTTACTGTAGCTTTACCATTATACTGTTAAAAAAACTGCACCAATATCAGAACAGTGCAAATAATGTTTAATTGTAAAAGTCAGAATGGCTTGAATTCATAATTATTCGAGAACACTGTCAAGATTCTGTTACTTATTACTCACCATTGCTTACAAACTCTACAGATAAAGTCAATTCCAGTCCATTTTGACATGTATCTTATAGCCCACCTTCTCTTGCAGACATGTGATTACAATTTCAGCTTCTATATTATTGTAAATTTTCATTTTTCATTTGCATCAATATTTGTTCTGAATAAATAGTCATTTACTCCCCCTCCCTCAAAATCAGTTATGCTTGAAAACTTTTAAAAAGTTTGTTTTTCAGCAATGGGAGGGATTTGGAAGATCCAAGTTAAGATGGTATTCCCTCTTTCTAAAATTCCTATAAACAATCAGGTCAGATTTGGCATGAACACCTTGACAGTGCTCTTCATTAAACCATGACAGTAAAGACGCCAATTGGCACTACAACCTCATTGAAGGGAGCATTTCAATCTCCTTGGCACTGGGAATGCCAATACCAAGGATTACAATGAAATCAAAATTTAAGGCTACATTTAGCAAACCTAAATTCCATAAACCTCATCCTATCAAGTTTAAGATTTTAGAAGCTGATGCAACACTCATATTTCTTATTCAAATATGGAAAGTAGAACTTTACCATGGGCAGCATATGAAACTGTGGCAATAGGTGTTTCATTAAGCAATGACTTTTTACCATCAGCCATTTCGCTTTTCTCTTAACTAGCAAGGCACATTTACATATTCCCATGAATACTTGACAAATTTTAAATTACACTTTATGTCCCAGCTATCCCAGTAATTGACATACAATATACTAAAATGGTTTATTAATATAACAAAAAATCAATTAATGTGAGAGACAGACTACTGGAAATGACTATTCTAAAAAATGTAAATACAAGTAAACATACTGAAATGTGTGCGCACGAGTTTTTAAACCAGAAGATTTCTGCACTAACGCACATTTATATTAATGACACATAAAAAAAATAAAAACTTTATTACAAAAATAAGTTACACTTGCCTCCAGCTTACAGTATAAAACAATTTTATTTGCAGGAATGCAAAATGATTGTTTGCAATGAGCAATTTAACATATGACATCTATTTTTTTTATTTTTTTTTTCATTTACTGGGGAACTGGTGTGTATAAAACCTTAATTCGGTGTCTCAGATCTTATTGTGGTGCCTACAGGTAAGTAACAACTGCAGTATCCCTTTGGGGAAGGTATAACAAAAGCTCTTTCTGTGAAGTCCGTATTAGATCATAGTGTATCTTACCTATGCATAGTTGGACTTGATAGAACTTTTTGGAAGAGTGATTCAATAGAGGATGCTTCACCACTTAACACTCACTGTCATCAAGGTGCTTTAGAAAATTAAAACATAGCACAAATGATTGTATTCTACTCTACAGATTATCATGATCTGCATAAAGAGAAAATGGAAAGCTGATCTGCTTGTTTTTACAGCAATCAGCAGTAAGAAATGCACTAATGAGAAAACATACCTTTACCTAAAAAGCTAAACTACAGCCATATACTATTTTCTATGATTTATGAAAAACTTCAAAATATCCAAATGTCAGGCTTCACTGTACAGCTGTCAGTTTTAGTCTGACCTTTTATAAAGGGACACTGCAGTATTTAGTACAAGTTGCTGATGCACTTTTTTTTAACATTTGATGTCTTACAAAAAGTAACATCTTGCTAAACTATTATACATCCAAATAACTACAATATCTGAAGAAGCAAGGCTGCTTTTTCAGCCACAAAATACGACAAAAACAAGGCCTGTTATGATGGACAGGAGGGAATCTTTTACAAAGCCTCTGAAATTAAAGGCAACTTAGAATGTTACATTTGGTATATATTTTACCCTCTTGTCAAAATTAAACAAGCCTTGATTTTATCTACAAAGATTTTCTATGTACAGTACAGATAGGGTATAGTTCAATCCTCTGCTACTGAGGTAGTTAACCAACCCTTTAAAAAAAGGTTCTGAAAAGAACCACTATCTGGAATGCCTGACCAACCAGCTTTGATGATTACACCTGAAACCGCTGTTATCTGAATACATTTCAAAGTGATTACCATATAGACAACCATGATTAACCTTGATGAGCAGAAATAAGAGTTAAGGATACCAGTGATGGTATTCAGCTAATATCACTGCAATAAAATGTTCAGAGCAGTAAGAGAATACCACTTCAGGGATCCAACTTTAAAAACAACAGGGAAATTCTACTTTAAGTAGACAGGTCTTTCCTTTTTTTTTCTTTTTCTTTAAAGAACAAAACATTTATTAAGAGGCCATGCTATAGATAAATTTTGTTGAACACATTGGGAAAATATTAGCTTTAGAATTATAATTTGCACTGCAGAGAAAACTTAATAGAAATTTATATCAAAGTCCAAGTGTCCCATATTTGATTCCATGATCTTCACACGAAGGATCTTCTACAAAATAATTTGCTCCTATACAGCCGAAATACTTAAGGTTGCTTGATTTCCTTACCATTACTCCACTGCAAGCTTCTGGTGTAATCCCACTTAGCAAGTCAGTCTTCATTGTAACAGGTCAGGACCGGCCTCGACCCCTTTTCCCTGCTAGCCAGGTAACAAAAGGAATCAGTTAGAGAAATATTAAAATCAATGTCTGTTTAAAATATGAATAAAGCAATATATTAAGCCAAAAACAACTTATTTTTCATTAACTGTGATATCTTTCCCCTCCCTCCACTTTTTGGGCTTTCTATTTTGTTCAAACTGATTTTATTTATAAACTCAACAACTTTTGCAATTTTGGCACTTACATCTTTAGATTATCGTATTTTTATGAAGGTTATGAATAAGAATTCTGAAAATTATATGTATCTTAATTCAATATTGTAATTATATTCATTTTGTTAATTTATAACTAAGTAACAACATGCATTTGTCTTTGCTATACGGTGCATGCTCTAATTTGAGGGGGTGGGTGGAAAATTAAATTTAATAGTCTGGGCAACCATTTGAGACACTTCCCAAGATGAGGCTAAAAATCACATGAAGCATATAAACTAAATTATTTCAAAGCTGTAAAGATAAGGCATCCTCTTTAATGCAACTTTCAAAAAAATCAATATATACGTGCACACGTTGGCTTGAAAGTTGGACAAATTTTAAACAAATACTAGTTTAAAGAGGATGCAACAGGCAAGACATTTTTTTTCAATTTTCAACATGCATATTCTCTCAGGCTTATTCATAATCTATACATTAAGCTCTGTAAATCTAGTATCTATTACTACAAATCTAACACTAATTTACTTTTAGAATTTTATACTAAAAGGAACTTGAATATTAATTTAAATTTTAAGATTCAGCTGGAGAATTGGAGTTAAGTGTGAATCATTCTTATTCTGAATTTAAATACTTACCAACTTAACTTACTACTAGAACTTTATCATTTGATTGAAACATTGTCAGTTGCAAAACTACTATTTTTATACCAGAAGCAAAGAATAATAAATCAGCACTTCATAATCTGCTATACATATTCCATACAACAAAATACAAGGCATAAAACCTTTAAATTGCCTTGCCATGCTACATGAAATTTGAACCAAATTTGCAGTAAAATTTGCCAAAAACGAATTGTAAACACAATTTTAGAACATGTACATTTAGGTTGTGAATTTTTATTGAAACAACAACAGCATAAAGATACAGGTAGCCAAAATGAATAAAAAAACCAAATTAGTTCAGCTCTAAATTAAAAAGCAATTGTGTAATCATTTTATGTTTTTCTTAGCAATTTAAGTTGGTAACATACAAAAACTCTGATACAAGCTGTTTGAAGCAACATTTTAGTTTTTATCAACTACCTTTTATAAAGACATCAAGACTAAACACTACTGAAACAATGCAT
>JAPKID020004532.1:0-2500 GCA_026931265.2 Tropidonophis doriae | reverse complement strand
TAGAAATGCTATAGAAAGGGAAAAATAATTTTCTACAAGGAACATTCAAAGCATTTCATCAAAAATCAGTCAAATTTTGCAAGAAACTGAAAAAACACTTCCATTACAATATAGTTTTGAACAGCTACAAGGCAGGTGCATACAGTTATGGATAATACAGAAAGATTCTAAGGTCATGGACAGCGGCCCCACCGGTTGGTGATTTCTTATCTCTGATTTATATGCATAAAACATTCAAATGAGCAAGGGAGCAAAAGAACTGTCCAGGAAATAGAATGCAAGAAGTCTTATAATTGAACCAAAATGTGTAGCAATCAATGCCATAGAAATGTTTTTCCATTGTGTAGGTTAAGGCAGCTATATAAAAGGGACAGGGTGTTCTTACATACAGCACGGATATCCAGAAATGTCTTTATCCATTAAGTCTATCTGCCTTTAGAAATCTAAAATGCTTTCATAGGATGACATATATGTGAAAAGAGGCACCTATATACCATACTATTAAAACAAGAGATAAGCAAAACTCAAGCTATAAAAATAGTTTCACACAACTTATTCAGGCAGGCCAAGTGTGTATTTTAACTATTAAAAATACAAATCTGATTCATACATTTTAAATAAATTCATGTTAAGATTTGAACACTACCAAAATTGATGGGATGCAACCCATGAAGTCATAATAGATTCCATTTTACAAGCCCTATATAAATTGTGACTTGCCATTATCCTCAAACCGTTATGGTTCTAGCATATCTACACGTTACAGCTAATTTGCATTCTCTCCTCCCTAATTTTTTACAGCAATTATTTATGTCACTTCTGCTGCAGTCATTAAGCAAATCACTTAAGCTTGACATTACATGACTTTTGACTTGTGACTTTCTGCCTGCATCCCCATTGACTTTTTTGTCAGAAACTGGCTGAATCACATAGTAGTTAAGCAACTCTGGCTCACTCACTGACAACCTGTTCACAAATTATGATTATGTAGGATGCTGTAACTTCCATAAATAATGGAAACTGCTCAGAAGCATTTTCTGTGAGATGTGTGGCAAATAAACAAACAAATAAATATCAATCTACTATTGTCTCTGAAAGACTAATAATCACATCCATTGATGGAGTTGCAGTTTAGACTATCACAAATATATCTATATCTATATATGTGTAGCGGTCTTTATTTTAAAAAATACAAGCTGCTCACACACATTTTCATGTCACAAAAACTGATCTTTCTATCCAGAAATGCATTAGTCAGAGTAAACATTCCTCTACTCTTTTGGTTTTATTCAACTAGCCAAGAGGAATGTTCTTCAATATTTTGGTTAAGTTTGATTCAAGAAGAATATTGCTTTGTATGATTTAGAAAGTTTTTCTCATGACCAACATGTCAAATACTGCTCACCCATTCCTATACTGTTTCTTTTGGGAAGGGGAAATAATTTTCATTGGATCACATCTAACTGTGATAATTCTCATACAGAATGGGATTCTAGTTTATCAATATGTATTAATCTATTAAGAATTATTCTCTCTCTATTGTAAATAGATCAAAAGACCAGCACTTATATCCTAGGAAAAGCATGGATTAAAAAGGTGATATACTGACAACTATTGTCATAGAATTCAAGTATACACATATTTTCTGTCTTATTACAATATAACCATTTAGGTACATTATGCTTTAACACAATAATTCTACATATAAGATAGTGCTAAATGCATTAAAATCATGCTTTCCATCCTTACATTTGATTTTTGGCAGCTTGTCTCTGTGCTTTCCGTTCTTTCCTTTTCTGATCTGGTGGCTTTGCAAACACAATTTCTATATTTTCTCCTTCTAAATCTTTGCCATTCATTCCTTCCATAGCCTATGAAGAATATAGTTTGTAATCATTCTTACCAAAGTAATCTTACAAATACAGCACACAAACTATAAGTACCGTGGGAAAAATACCAATGTAGAACACACAAGATCATTGCCTCTTCTCATTAAAGTCCATGTTAGTCTATTTCTTTATTTTTCAATGTGTAAGATTTAGAAATATTCTCTGCAGCCATGAAAACCAAGAACGAATATTAGGAGCAGAATTTCAGTATATTTTGGAATGAGTATTAACAAAGATCATAGTACCCACTTCATACTTTAATTCATAATTTTTTAAATAGAATTTGACACTAGTGGAAAATATGAAACAAACTGATTTACTTAGTATAATTTACTTGAGTTTACTTACTTATTGTCCTGGCAACTGTTGGTCTTCTTAGCTCATTCTCAACAATTATTCAGATTATTTGAGGACAATGAGAACTAATGGCTTTAAATTGCCACACTATTGAGAGGATAATTACCGTATTTTTCAGAGTATAAAGCGCACCAATGTTTTGAAGAGGCAAATTAAAAAAAAAAGTTTTTGCATTCTGTAGACCTCCCGAAAACCAGCCCAGTTTTTTCCCAAAACAAGGCCATGAATAATCTTTAAGAGGCTTGTAGGATGCT
>JAPKID020004531.1:0-11626 GCA_026931265.2 Tropidonophis doriae | reverse complement strand
GATAAATCAGCACCAATGGCATAAATCTGAAGCTGGCCTATGAGCATGCTTGGAGGGCATTTTCTTCTCTTAGATGTGACCAGGAAGATTTAAGGAGGGGGGAAAAAACAGGATATAGCAGATGAAAACAACAACAACAACCACTAAACACTGATGCCTAGGACTATAAATATTTTTATACTATCTTCACATAGTAATTTAAATAAAAATTACTAAACAAGACCCTGAACTAAATAAAACATGTTCAGAAATGGGGTTAAATAGCACAGAAAGTACCACGTCGATGTATGTTTTGCAAATGCTAGCTCTATAAGAACAAAAATTAACACTATTCATTAACATTTTGTTTAAATCAATTTTCTCTGTTGATTCAACCTGCTTTCCAAATAAGCACAATTTGGATTGGGATTCAAGATTTGGTCACACCTCACAAAGTCAACCACTGCTTACTTGTGCCAATGAGAGCCTTCAATCTTTTTCAGCTTTGAAATGTTGGATTTGAGGAAGCTTTTAGTTATCGCAAAAGAGAATATATGTATCTCTGAAATGCCCTGAAGCCTGATGTCATGAATGCGAATGGATGGATTTAGATAACTCTGTTGTGAGGAAAACTTGTTCAGTGTAGCTGTACTCAGCTAATCCTCTTTGTTACATGTGTTCGAAAGATCATGTACATGTCAAAAGGATTACAGTAACAACACACACACACACACACACACATACATCATATATATTGTGTGTATATATGATCCACACATACACACACATACTGTGAGAAGTTGCATATCAAAGTATATTTTACTCTTTATACTGTTTCCATCTTCCCTTAAAATATTGACAGAAGCCACAATGGTTTGTGAATGAGTGTCTCCAGTAGATAATTGTCAGTAAACTGAAACTAAATTAATCAAGTAAAAATAGCAAACAGGGGAAAATCCCTTTCTCAAACTTCCTCAAATCCCCAAATAAATTATCCAGACCTACTCCACATATCAAAGGATAAGGTCTGCAAACACAAACAGTTAATTAAATTAGGTCTCCCAGAGGAACTGCATGTTCACAAGAATAAACATACCTACACAGAGAGAGAGACAGACATACACCTCAAGTGTCAACCTAGAATCAGCACTTAGATATTTCAAGCTCTCCCTATAAAAATCTGCTGCTTTACCCCATTTCTCTGCAGCCTGTCTCTAAATGCAAATTATTTGCTTTTAGGAATAAATATTTCTTCTTTCCCCACAGCTGTGTGGATCTCATTTTTATTTATTCTTGTGCAGCTCGATTTGAAACCTCAAATTATGTTTCTGACAATACATAGACATACATACTGTGTATAAATGTCTATATACACATACACCCCACATATATTTACGGCTTGTATTCTGTTCACCAATGCCATAAAATATGAAAATTTTTCTAGGGGCTTCCATTTTTACCATTCTTCATCAAAGTTCTGCAAATAATAATAATAATAATAATAATAATAAAAAAGCCCACTGAATCTTCTGACCAGCCCGTTGAATCTTCTGAAACTTAATTAAGTTTCTACCTGAAATGTTGTAACAAATATTTTCTTGCAAATAATACACCTGAAACCCATTCTTCAAATGTTTAACAGCAGCAACATTCCTACACTTCAAAATTGTACTGTTAGAAAAGTCAGCAAGCCCTACACCAGATGTCTCTTTGTTAACGTTAAGCATCTGAAGGTTCAGTCAACTGAAGACATGTCGGATGTTTATTTCTTACATAGTTCACAATTTCTACCTCCAGAATTTCCTCTTTTGCAGAGTGTTTTTATGAGGACTCTCTTGTTCCGGTTTCAAGGATGGGTCAAGGCAGGATCACAGCACTCAATCTTATGAAGCCTTAGAGAACCAGTAAATTGAAATGCAAGAAACCTGAACCCCCAGGCAACCAAGAAAGCATATAGTGGAACAAACTCCATCTAGCACTCGATAGATGTACTATGCCTCCCGCAAGAGTCAAACCAGCTCAATGAATAGATTTTGGCACTGGAACATTATCTCTGAGAGAACCTGCAGATATGAAGATTCTCAGATTTATCTCCTACCTTTTGACCTAGTCCCCTGGTGCATTAATGTTTTTTAAATGTATCTATCCGATAAGCCAGGGATGCAGTGGCTCAGTGGCTAAGATGCTAAGCTTGTCAATCAGAAAGGTTGGCAGTTCGGTGATTTGAATCCCTAGCACCACATAATGGAGTGAGTTCCCATTACTTGTCCCAGCTTCTATCAACATAGCAGTTCGAAAGCATATAAAAATGCAAGTAGAAAAATAGAGACCGCTTTGGTGGGAAGGTAGCAGCATTCTGTGTGCCTTTGGAATTTAGTCATGGCGGCCACATGACCATGGAAACGTCTTCAGACAGGGCTGGTTCTTCAGCTTTGAAATGGAGATGAGCCCCACCCACTAGTTGGGAACAACTAGCACATATGTGTGAGGGGAACCTTTACTTTTACCTATCCCATAAGCCAGCCTCCTCATACCTGAGACACCCTTTTAGATTGAGGGCAATTCTTCAAGTTCTAGGTTCAACACATATGGAAGATACCAGATTGAGGAAAGCCAGCATATATCATTTGGCTGTAAGGTGATCTTGACATTCAATAATAATGTTCAATGTACAGAGGACAGGGGTGGGTTGTTGCTGGTTTTACTACTGGTTCGCAACACACGTGCAACACACACACACAACAAGCATGCAACATGTGCACAACACATACGTGTGCACATTTCATTGTAAATTGTTCTTCGTATATGTGCAGAACAATTTACAGTGAACTGAGCAGGCGCAGTCACTAAAAATCAAAATGGCTGTAGCCCAGTGGCAGTGAGGAAACAGTTCAGGGGCATAGCAAGCCTGAATCGCTGCCGGTTCTGCAACCCAGGACTGAATTTGACTACTGCTTCAGCCGAACCGGTCCAAACCAGGAGCAACCCACCTCTGACAGAGGAGATGCATGTTTAGTTTAGTCTGAGAGAAAATAAGTGCTTAACTTGAAGAGATATACAGTATCTGCCTAGAGTAAATTAGCTAGAATAAAAATAATTATCAAACACATCAGTAATAGCCTATTGATTCTGGAATGAAATGTCCAACTAAGTTTATAAAAGGAACGTGTGCATTAACCTTTCTGGATCTCCACTGTTTCTCCTATTGGGTTTTTTTCAGATATAAAGTTAAGTCTAATTGAATGATAATTTACCATAGCATTACAATTTATGGCTTATCTGGAATAATGTAGAATTTATACAAAACCTAATAAGACAGTAAAACAGGTTTTTAGCCCTAAGACAGAGGTCATCTGGTTGCTGCATAGTAATGAGGAAGATCTGAACTTCTCAGCAGCAGAAGATATGGCTTTAACCCTTCCTATTGCAAATTGCTGCATGTTTAGGAAACAAGCTAATAAAATTAAAGTGTGCTGACACGAGAAACACATCTGATCTGATGCCAATTAACTTGATTAATCCCTGTGAAATGCTAAGATTCTAAGGTTCTTAATTTCAAGTGACCTTGTAGGGCAAGGGGATATAGGGATGCTAACTTTAATGCAGAAGTATGAAATCACAAGAGCTTGCAATGGCCTAGGGACATTTGGGCAGTCTTGTTGAGGCATAGCGGTATTAATTAAAAAACAGTCAAAAGCTAATTTAGTGACAACATAAACAAAGTTGTATTTGGAATGCATGCAACCCGTATTTATCGCAGGGTTCTGCCAAATCCACTTTGTTTTGTTTTGTTTTGTTGAAATTTATATAGTTAATTATTCATACCCGTAAATGTTAAAAAAAAAAGTGTGGTACAGAGGGTGGCTTTCTTGCACTGGCTTAAAATCTCTCATGACAACTAGGGAAGGAAGCCCCAGATAAATCAGGAATCAAGAGAGTCAATGGATGCTAACTTCTCATTGGAGTTCTGGCAAGGAACAAGATGCATCTGACTCGTCTGGTACCTCCAGGTATCACAGCTATTAGGGGTTGATAAATAGAAGGGAGCACACAAGTTACATTTTAGACTCAGTTTTGCAAAGTAACATTGCATAAACTTTCCTGAAATAAATGCTTAAGGAATCTCTGTCTGTCTGTCTGGTGGTGGGGAGTGAGGGGAGAAGACGTTGGTGCCAACTCTTAACAACCATGTAGCAAGATTTTCTCCAGAAACATCTGCCCCCAATCTGATTCTTCAAGTCTTTCAATAATGTATCCATTGTCATTGCTGCTCATTGTCCTCTTCTCTTTCCTTTCCTTTTGCAGCACTATGGACTTCTCCATAAAGAGAGAGGCCTTCTCTCTCTCACACACACACACGCACACGCACACACACACGCACACATGCACACACACACGCACATAGAGGCAGGTGGACAGAGACGGAGACAGAGACAGACAGAAACAGAGGTAGAGACAAAAGCAAAGGCAAAGGCCGAGAGAGAGACAGAAACAGAAGCAGAAACAGAAGCAAAAACAGGCAGAGGCAGAAACAAAAATAGAGACAGAGACAGAAGCAGGAATAGGAACAGAGGCAGAAAGAGAAGCAGAAACAGAAGCAAAAACAGAGGCAGAGGCAGAAACAGAATCAGAATCAGAAACAGAGGCAGAAGCAGAGGCAGAGGCAGAAACAGAAGCAGAAACAAAAATAGAGGCAGAGACAGAAGCAGGAACAGGAACAGAGGCAGAGGCAGAAGCAGAACAAGGGGCAGAGACAGAAGCAGAAGCAGAAACAGAGCCAGAGGGAGAAGCAGATGCAGAAACAAAAATAGAGGCAGAAGCAGGAACAGGAGCAGAGGCAGAAACAGAAGCAGAAACAGAAGCAAAAACAGAGGCAGAGGCAGAGGCAGAGACAGAAAGAGAAGCAGAAACAAAAATAGAGGCAGAGACAGAAGCAGGAACAGGAACAGAGGCAGAAGCAGAATCAGAAACAGAGGCAGAGGCAGAGGGAGAAGCAGAGGCAGAAACAAAAATAGAGGCAGAAGCAGGAACAGGAGCAGAGGCCGAGGCAGAAGCAGAACAAGAGGCAGAGGCAGAAAGAGCAGCAGAAGCACAAAAGAGGCAGAGGCAGATTAGAGAGACAGATAAATGAGTAGAGAAACCAGTTTTAGTTCTGCTTTAGCAAAAGGTTAGTGGTAAATCACTTCTGAAAATGCAGCCTACATCACAGATTTGTCTGTCTAGTCACCCAGAAACTAGAAGTTTCACTTTTTTAAAAAAAAGCACTGGCACTACCTCCAAATCTATTGTGGAAGATGGCTGAATGGCTATCTTTTTGTAACTCACTGGAGATGAAACGCCTGCCTTTTAAGTAGACTTATCCCCAGTTCAACAACCCCGATGAAATTCCACCTCTGATAGGCTGTTTCAGAACTCAGTCTGCTGGATGGAATGGCATAGATTGTCCAGAAGTGAAAAGGTGGCTTAAAACCTGAGTGCTTCTGACAGTTTTAAATGCCTTGCTGGGAAGGGAAGGGTAAGGAGAAAAGAGGATGTAGAATGCAATGACTGTCTTCACATTGGAATGACCTTTTGCTACCAGACTACCATTGGCTAGTCCCATCGCTATGCCTTTAGGATGGGTGATGGAAAGAAAGTGAGAAAGAACTTAATCAGTGTTTCCTATCTCCCATACTTACAAGTTGTACGAAGTGGTTTGGTGGCTGTCTTTTGCCTGACTAGTTTAAGTACTGTATTTCCTTTTAAGGAACAGATGAGTGAGTTAATCTATTATACTTTCTGTGCACTCTAACCTGACAGTCAGCTCCAATCTATTCATGAAGTACATCATTATTCCTTGCCACCAGCTCTTCCCTTTGTGCAAAACGTTTTCAACCTATCTGCCTGAAATTTGCCATAGATATTCCTCTCTATAGGCTTCATTTTCTATGCAAATTGCATTATATTCTGTCCTGTAATAATAACATTTTGGGCAGAGGGAAAAAAAAGGAATTTAAAGACATGTAGCTTAAAAACCTCTACAGTTATTTCTATGAAATTTGGCATGCTTCTTTCAATTATACTGCTCTGAATTTCTTGATACCCTATTCTGATGAAAAATGAAAAATGCATTTGAGTGTGTGTGTTTCTTATGCTATATAATGGGAAGCAGAGGCTCAATTTTTTTCTGATTTATACCTGTTTTCTGATTTATTCAGACAAGTCACAAATAGGCAACACAAGGCAGATCATGCTACTTTCCAAGTTGAGGATCTATCTTGAAGCAGGTCAAAACATCTAACAAACAAACTAATGTTAGTTAAGTTTGTGGATCATCTTTTAATGAATTGGCAGAACAATGCTACTGAAATAGCAGTAGCAATCGCACTTAAGACTTATATACCATGTCACAGTATTTTACAGCCTTCTCTAAGCGGTTTACAGAGTCAGCATATTGTCCCCAACAATCTGGGTCCTCATTTTACTCACCTCAGAAGCAGAGGTGGGTTGCAAATCCTGGTGCTACTGGTTCGCTCATGCTTGTGCATGAGCTTGTGCATGATGCTTCTGCACATGCACAGAAGTGTCTGGACGGGTGGGCCAAGCCTCCCACCACTGCCTCTACCAGTTCGTCCAATCCGGGCCAAACCGGGAACAACCCATCTCTGCTTGGGATGATGGAAGTCTGAGTCAACCTTGAACCTGGTGAGATTGCTAAATTACAGGCAGCCGGAAGGCAGCAGAAGTAGCATGCAGTACTACACTATAACTAATGGCTTTCATATGGCTCATATGAAATGAAAGTGTAGTTGAGCTTACTTCCAGAAAACTGGAAATATGGACATTGTAGATCTAAACCACCAAACAGAGTGAAAAACACCTGAAGACTTATATAGATAGCAGTATTTCATTGCTTGTATTGCTTTAACCTTTATTCTTTATTTACCTAGAAAGTGTCGGGCCTTTGAGGTTGCCTAGATCAGAAAGCAGACTTCAGCAAAAGATTAGAAGTAAGCTTTATTGAAATAGGTTGTTGTACAGTAATACAAATCTGATCTTTTCCCTTTCCTTCTTAGGTCTCAGTGAAATCAGCCCAGGTCTCTTCCTAATACTATCTCCTTTCCCAAGAAATACTTCTGCTCCCACCCCTTATTTTTTTTTAATGAATAATTTTAAATATCTGATATCATAGCCATCTCCCTGGCTCTCTACAGAAGATGGGAGAAGCTCGCCCAATCTTGTCTGACCTTGGTAGGCCTCAAACTGAATTCCAGAGTGTAAGGTAGAGTGGCAAATGGAAAGACTTCTCAGAAAAAGGTGGTGGTAAACTCTATACTTCATTTGTAAGCCTCTCCTTTTTTTCCCAATGAAAGCAGCATAGAAACATTTGTAAATAGAAGAATGGTAGGTGATAGATAGATATTTTATGGAACCAAGAGTAAAGTGAATAAGTGGAGTTGAGTAGCAATGGTGGGTTTCAATTTATTTTACTACTGGTTCGCTTGTGCGCGTGCGCTTGCTTCCGCAAGGCTTCTGCATATGTGCAGAAGTGTTTGGGTGGATGGGCAGAACCTCCCACAAGTGCCACTACTGGTTTGCCTGATCTGGGGTGAACCAATAGCAACTCACCACTGGTCTGTAGGTCACCATGCCATCATTTGCTGCCTCCTTCTAAATGGTACCCTGTTTCCCTGAAAATAAGACCTCCCCAGATAATGTCCAATTGGGCTTTTGAGCGCATGTACTAAAATAAGCCCTCCCTGAAAATATTGCACACAGTAGCAGCCATGAGGTGACCACACTTGCCATTTTCTGAACCTCAAAAATAATAAGACTTCTCCAAAATGAAGGCCAAGCTCTTATTTCAGGGGTCAAAAGAATGTCTTATTTTTGGGAAAACACTACTACTAGACTTTATTTCCCACAATCTAAAACCAATACAGCCAGAGCAGCCATGGTCATGCTTAACCTTGGGCATAGGTGTTAAATTTCAATCAATCTGACTCCATTTGCACTACTCTGGTGACCCTGAGGACACAGATAAAACTCCAATGTCCTCCAATGGTTCTTTAAAAAAAATGCAAATGACTGTCTGCAAGGAATATATACCCTTCCATTCCCCACCATCCAGTCAGAGCTGAAGAAGCTTCTTGGATGAGAAGTGAAATGTCTTAAAAAAACAACAACCCCAAGACAGTCCAGTTGCCTCCTGAAAAAGCACCTTTGGATCAACCACGACCTGGATGACTGAGAATCTCCATAGACTTTTACCTATTCATTTTGGGATGAACATCCTTCAAATGGTGTGGGAGTATGAACAGATTTCTAGAAAAAAATTGCAGACCACAGGAACCATTTGCTCTTCAGTTTGAAATGTAGACAACACAGGCTCGTCCCCAACAGCCTGGGCCTTTGTTCAACAGTGAAAGGACAGAGGTCAGAAAACATCCTGCAGCTAAGAAGGCTCCAAACACATTTGCACTATTCAGGTAACCCTGAGGACACAGATAAACCTCCAAGTGGTCTCAATGGCTCTCTAAAAGGATGCAAATGACCAGCTGTCTGGAAGGAGAATAAATCCTTCCATTCCCAACCATCTGGTTAGAGCTGAAGAAGCTTCTTCGATGAGAAGTAAAATGTCTTCAAGGAAAAAACATGAAAGTTCAGTTGACTCCTGAAAAAAGCACCTTTGGAACAACCATGGATGACTGAAAATTTCCATAGACTTTCAACCAATCTGCTAGGCACTAACATTAATAAATCTGAATTTGATGCTGAAAAAGGTTCCATGGCAAAGAGCAAGATCACACATGACCTGTTTTCAATGCTTGGCCTGCAACTTTGGAGATTGATGGAGATGTTTTTAAATTATCAATCGTTTCAATGTTGTAATATACCATATTTTTCAGAGTATAAGAAGCACCAGAGTATAAGACGCTCTATGATTTTGAAGAGGTAATTTTTTTAAAAAAAGTTTTTACACTCTGCAGGTCTCCCAATCCTCTGCATGCCTCGTTTTTTGTTTTTTTTAAAAGGGGGGCAGGCAGAGGCTTTGGGAGTCTTATAGCGTGGTCCTGGGAGTTGGGAGACAAAAACGGCCTGGTTTTTTGCTCCTTTTTGCCCTCCCCAGCCCTCAGGAGCCCTTTGCAAGCCTCCCAAACCCTCTCCACATCCATTTTTGCAAAGGAAGTAGGATTTTGGTAGGCCAAAAGTGCTGTATTCAGTGTATAAGACACACCCAGATTTTCACCCTCTTTTTTGAGGGAAAAAGGTGCGTCTTATACTCTAAAAATACGATAAATATTTCTTGATGGACTTTACAATATACAGGCATATAGTTAGTGGTTTTGCTTCCCCTTAACAGAATATTGTTCTCTTCTAAACCATTTCTTTCTCTCTACTTGTATCTCTAATCCACTGCTGATGTCCCTTTTCAGAGGTACACAAACAAACTGTTTCAATCACAGCCTTATAGACACCTGGAAGCAAAATCTTTCATGGAAATATTTGTTTTAACTCTCCAACCATTGCTCTGAATGCTGACCTTCTACTAACTTCAAATGTAAAATAGAATCCCCAAGGCAGAGACACGGGGAGGAATTAAATCTACTTTTGCTCACACAGTCAGCTTGCAAAGTACTAAAAAAATTGGGGAAATGCCAAGAACGTACCTGTCACATCAGAGCAACATCTGTGGCTAAGTCTGAGTAATGTACCAGAATCCTTAAAACTTATATCAGAATATCTATTTTTAAGTCTTTGGTTAATCTAAAAGTGGAACACATAGCAGATATGCAATGTCGACTGAAATTATGAATAATAATTGCCATCTATTCCAGGTTTGCATTAAACTCATTTAAATCAGCTTGCAAGAACCTGGGTGGGTTATATTCCATTTTGTTGGAGTCATTAAAAGAGAAATTTTTAAAAAATGCTGTTTCCCTCCCTTTTCCATTCCCAGTGGATTCTCCACACCAGAATTGTGTGCAGAATCTCTTCTCCCGCTCTCTTTTTTTAGCCCAAAGACTCGTCTGTGTTTGAGCAGATAAAAGCAAATTGAAGATTGAGCAAATAATGTTAGATATTTTAATCCATCTGGATACGGCTGGAGCTGGATCACTGAATATTGCTCCCATTGTATTGGAGATGTAAATAAGCTTGGCTTATTCAAAAAAGGAAAAATCCAAATGATAAGGAAAGAGGGGGGGAAAAAAAGAGAGAGAGAGAGAGAATTTGAACATCCAGCCTGGAAATGGAAAGATTCCATAATATTTTCCAGGCAGCCCAGCATGATGGGAAGAGAAAAAAACATGCTGTAATTATACACAATACTCCTTGCTAATTAAAAATAGAACCAAAAACTCTTTTGAAACTAGGCGGACATGAAGTTATTGCAAAGATAAATAGGCCTCATCTTAAGCCCAGGATCCTTCAGCATTTTAAAAACACGTCAAAGTTTAAATATTGTGAACGGACAGGTGGGGAGAAAAAAACCTTGGAGTTTGGAATTAAGGCCCATATTGCACTTTTTTTGTTTGCAATCCTCTTGAGGAAAGCAGAGGTATGAAATCTATACAGTACCAACCTAGCACTGTATGGAAATTATTGAGACTGTCAACTCCTATGACCCATTTGTCTTTGAGAGCCGGTAATGCTGATTCCTCCCTCCCTGTGTGCATTTTTAATAGTCTGCCTCAGTATTTGGGCATCAATTTTTAATATCATACATATGTATTTATTCCTTAAGAGCTCATTTTTTTTATCTACAGCGCCCAAGGAAACTCTGAAACTATAATAAACTGATTGACAGTAAGAAAAGACGATCATGTATACATTCCCTAGAGCAACTGTGTGGCACTCTTAAACATGCTTGAAAGTTCTATGGAACACTTTTTTTTTTTGGAAAAGCATATTTGAGAGCAGCAATACAATTCTTTATCTGGTTTAGGAACCTTTCCACTTTAGAGTTAAGATGAATAAGGGACTGAATCCAAAGAGATTGGACCATTCATAGGTATCTTGAATTAAGAGAGACACGATTCTCCTGCTGAACAGAAAACAACACTGAGAAGGGGTTAGACTGCAGGGTTTAAAAAAAAACAACAACCAGCTTTTTTGTTTTTAGGGGAAAATGCCTAAAGTAGCACTCTGCATTAGAAATGGAGATATACCTTTCCATTCCTGGTATATAATTAATTTCTATAGAATTGCAACATTATTATTCATTTATTACTAATGATTTCTGTGGGGAAATTTAAAAAAACCCTTGACATATGAGAAAAGCTGGCGGGTTGCCCCCAAAAATCTTCCAAAGTTCCTGGATATATCTGTCGTACTTTTCAGAATGGTGTCTTTACTTGTCTGCCTCCATAAGAAACTCTTTAGTGAAATCATAGGGTTCTTTCCACCCTCTGTAAAGCAAGATATGCTTCAGCAGATTCATTGGGAGGGTTTGAATAGATGGTGCTAAGCTTACCTTATCTAGGATGGACATTGAAAGCCTCCTTCAAGTTCCTGGAAATGGACAACTCTTCCTGGGAAACCCTGGCACAAGATCAATCGACAAGGTGCATGCTGATCCACCAAGGCTGCCAGACATCTGAGGACAGAAGAAAAACCATAGCACAAGAGAAGCCGGCATTCCGCAAAGCCATAGCTTCAAATGCTG
>JAPKID020004530.1:0-11628 GCA_026931265.2 Tropidonophis doriae | reverse complement strand
GAAGTTTATTTGTGTCTTCTTTAAAGACATTTTGCTTCTCATCCAAGAAGGGAAGGCCAACTTAAGCTAAAGAAGTGGCAGCTGTTCATTTTATATTGTGTATATAATAGCAAAAACAACAGTAACTGCATTTATTTCTTCTATTGCAATCACATCTTATTTTTATTTATTTATTAGAAAATTTATTTGCCACCCATCTTGCATCCAATGACGCAGCATCTTTAGGTAGGGTTGTTTCAAATCCATGACAACATTTTTGATAAAAATAAAAGTAGGAACAAATATTTTTGAACATACTCATTCCAGACCCGTTCATCTTCTGCACTCTAAATAGACAATACCAATTTATTTGGAATAAGGCTTTAATCCAAGACTGACAAGCAATAAATGGTAACTAAAATGCAGTTATCACTTGGTTTTGAAAATCAATGAATTTCACTGGATGAAATATAAGTCCATAAAGCATCATGGCTTTTACAATCCATTTTGGTGTTTACCTGCAGTTGATTCTTGGCACTTGTCAAATGACCAGCGTACTTCAACAGCACGGCCCCTTTGTTTTATCTGCTGTTCTACTTCAAAAATCTTTGCACGAACCTGTAAAGAAACAACAATTACATAATGCATAATGTACTACATAACACATACATTTTAGTGCTCACTTTGCCAGAGCATGAGAATATATATCTGAAAAAGAAATATGAATGAAAAAAGGAAAGCAACATACTCTTGTAAGTTACAACAAAATAGCCTTTTTATCTGAAAAACCTTAACATTCATCTTTCTGAAAGTTTTAATTTAATTTGTTAGCATTTGAAAAATGCTGCAAAGGAACAAAGGAAATCTATTTTCAACAGTTCAGGAAAAGAATGTATTCCCTGAATTCTGTTCAGAATTATGAACAAGATATTATTTATGTAAACAGCAGAATTAGTCATTTCAATATTCCATACAATTGCTCAATTATTACAATATTGCTGAAAATCGCATAAAATAAAAATCAAAACTATGACTTTAAAGGCTGCATTTATTTTGGATATTTGAACATGAATATTATTTATTGATTACATTTATATTTGGCCTATTCTTGAGGAGTTCAAAGATGTATATGACATCTATGCATTTTTCCTCAAAATGGCCATCTTTTGGAGTAGGCTAAGTTGTACTATGAGCTCTAAATGCTTGTCTCATTGTAACTAACTATTAACGCACAACTAACTATTAATGTGCAACTAAGTATTAATGTGTGAGCCAGTGAAATGGTAACTGTTTTCAGCTTTAAGCATATAGCCCAAGTTTAAATTCTCTTTCAGACAAGAAGCTTGCTAAGGCCTTGGGTTCAGTCACTCACTTAGCTGAAGTCTTCAAACAATTCATGTTAAGGAGTTAAAATTAGGGGAGATCCACATATAAGTCACTTTCATTGGCTAATTAACAGCCCTTGTTGATAATCTGCTGAAAAACTATGTTAGCAATTCTTTTAACACTTTTTTCTATTTGAAAAAGAACAAGCTAAATGTTAAATTTATTTATTTTTTTAAATAGATAAAATGGTGCCAACAGAGGGGAAAATGGTAAGGTATTGGTGTCTAGCATATTGTTTAATTTTTATGTCTCCATAAATACTATTAAAACAAGAGTTTGATGATAGTGGGGATAATGGCATGGAGCTGCTGCATTAAAATTGAATGAGCAAAAGTCCTTACTGCAGAAACAGGTTTAGGATAGCTTGGGTTTAGGCTTCTGCCTAAATAAATACATAAATAAAATGAAAAGTGATACCTTCAAATATTTTTTACATTCACTTTAGTGGAGAATACAACTGCACTGATATTAAAGCTGGTTTCTATCTCTTGCAAATGGTTCAGCTTATATGTAGTGTATATTGTTTTACTTAAATTGATACAACTCTTTTAAATGTTAAAAAGGGCAAAGAACCTGGAACACTGGAAACATACGACCAATCAAAACCATTCCACCGCACTTGCGACTCAGGATATATGTACAACATTGGTGAAATGGTAGTTTCATAGACGTAAAAGTTAAACATGTTTATTTGGTGGGTTCTTTTATATGAATATTCCAACATTCTCACAAAGTTCATTTCTAGCACTCTTTTTTCTACCTTTCTACATTCTCATGAAGCAAACTCCTACCCTTTCTTCCTATATAAATATATGAACTCTGCAATGGAAAAGCAGGAAAAGGTGATGCATGAGAGACAGCCACTAGTTGTAAAAGACAGGGTTATGGGATTTTTCAGCAGAATGGATTGTACATGTTTTGAAATCCAAGTAAAAACTACCTGCTGATTGAATACAGAATTTCCTCCTGGCATTGGTAAGCTGGATGGAGAAACTTGAAGTAAATCCAAAGGTGAGCCAGGATTTATGTTTTTACTTTCATTTGTAGAATAATTCCAGACCAAGGCACTTGGGCAACAGAGAGTTATAGTCTGAAACAGAAAATAGAAGAACTTAAATGATGTAACTAGATTATTCAATTTTATAGAAAGCAGAAAAAAAAACTTTTAGAAAAAAGGGTTTTGGTTTTTTTTTTTTAAAGTGCACACAATTTGTTCAAAATGTCCTTATACCTATTTCATTATATTCATCAAAAATATATTCATATAACATCATTGCAATTCAAGAAATAATATGCATAACATATTTCAGTTCAAAATACAAATGCATAGAAACTTTTAAAAATTAAACATTTTCTGCTCTGAAATCTCAAACTGAAGTAAATCATCATAACTGATTTTAAAAAATAAAATATAAAAATTCATTCTATTATTTCCCCCCCACACCCCAAAATACTAGAGATTCTACTTGATTTTGTAGATCACGTTTACTGAATGACAAAGTAGATGCTTAGTATTATTATCTTCATGATTCATTAGAAAGTCACAGTGAATGGGCACAATCCTAAGCCTTTTACTCCAATTTTATAGCTTTGTGATTATTCTAGACAGTCAACAGAGAATGAGCTTTCTAGAAAATATTTGTCAGGAAAAATACTATTTTAATCCCAATCTCTTTCTGATTAAATTTCAAAGATCTGAGATACTTTAAATGCACACACAATTGCTACCTGTGAGCAGAGGGAGGAAGGGAGAGACATAGAGAGATTCACAATGCAGTACTTATTCAACAGTAACATAGCCAATAAATGTTATTTCAGAATTTATTCTCGTCTATGCACTTACCTGCAGCATACAGCTTAGGCCGTAGACAAGAGGGCGGTGTTGGGGGCAGGAAAGAAAATCTGAGCAGGCAAGCTGGGCAGGATTGACTACAGTACCAGTTGTCGAAGAGCTGGGAGCTGCCAGAGGAGGATTATTTGGTCCAATAATAATATGAGGCGAGTGGGCAGCTATGAGGTTAGTATTGTCACTTATCAACAAAGAGACACGTCTGGCACAGAAGTAAGCAAGGCGACGCGACAGGTAGGCTGACTGAACAAACTCTTCAGAATACTGAAAGATATTAGTTTAAAAAAAGCATCATCAGAGTGTACATCAAAATTTCCCATCCAGTTGCTGTTACTTTTTTTAGCATCCCCAAACATCCAAAGTCAAGTCTTAAGTCATTTTAAGGACTTCCAGTCTCTCACACTAGGAAGCGTTTCGTGTATTAAGTCTGCCAACACTTTTTTTTTTCAATTACAACTTCTCAAACCCATCTCTCCTAAATCAGAGCGTATCAACCACAGGACTCCCAGCACCTTTTATGTGATTTCCTAGGCCCACTTTTGCCCCAGACCATCCCTCCCATAGCCAGGCTCTGTGCTGTCCATTTTGTCTGGTTTAGGGGGGAAAAGACCTAGTACGTAGTAAAGGGTAGATGGAAACCTTAACCCGCAGAAGAAAAAAGCTAGATATTAACAGAATCGGTAGTGTTGTATGTAAACAAAAATTATAGGGTGAGTTCTAAAATAGACTTTAAAAATGTTAAATAGTATAAAATCAGGATGGGAATCTTTTCAGTCAATCTTATGATTTTTTATACAGGAATATGTAAGCCGTGTTTTAAATGGACCACAAGTTGAATAAAACCTCGTAAGATTTCCACATTCTTGCCTGAAATCTCACAAAAGCTATTGTTGCAATTTGGGGATCATTGCCAGCTCTGTCAAGCCTCTAGTAGCTTTGTGAGTTGAAAGTGAATTTATGTGCGCATGAATTTTACTGAGTTCTCTATACCAAGACTTATTAAGGTGAAAGTTAGCATTGATACAACTCTAGAAATTGAATGATCTTTGGTCAGAATTAACACATTTCCCTATATATTAGGAGTTTGATATTTGAGACTTTCTTCCACAGCTTTACATTTGTTAATTACAAAGAAGAGACTGACATTTTTGTTGATAAACTGAAAGTTGGCTGATATTCTTTATTTATACCTGTTATTTGATTTCTTATCAGACATCAAACCTGGCACTCCAACTATAAACAAGCTACACTTAGTTTAATATACTGAATTCTGAAAACATTGCCTGTTTGAGTATTTTGGGATAGTGGCACATTACATTAACCTTTGTACCTGCAGCATTAGTGGTAGGAGGAGTTTCAAAAGTTCGTCATCAGCTGGTCTTATTTTTTCCAAGACATCCAGGATCCATGTTAAATATTCGTGTCTTTCAAGCATTCCTTCCTTAAGGAATTTTAGAAATATATGTAAAGAAATCTCCAAATCCAACAGAAAACAATTATATCCCTGCTTCATTGCTTAAGATGCTAATTAAGAATAAATGCCACAAAATGTAATCTCACAAAACGGACATATATTACAAAACAATGTTAATATTTAAAATTAATAGTTTAAAACAGGGGTCTCCAACCTTTGCAACTTTAAGTCTGAAGGACTTCATCTCCCAGAATTCTCCAGCCAGCTTTGCTGGTTTAAAAGTTACCTAAACATCTGAAATGACTGCACAGAATCATTATCATACTCCAGTATCAATTCAATTCTGGTGCTTATGTAACCAAAACCTTACCATTCACAAACAAACCAAATTTTCTTAAGTGAAATGCAGTATTTAGAGTTGTTTAAGCAAAATAACTAGGTAGGGAAATGAATAAAACTGAGTTGTTGAACAAGGAAGAAAGTAGAAAAGGCAGAGGTTTTTATTTAAGAAGAGTGAATGCTCTTGTAGCCTGATTTTTCAGACTACTTCCTTATTTTAAAATTTACTTTATGCAGTTACAGGTATAAGTGTACTTAATATGGAGTGGGCATACTAAATGAAAACAGAATACTTTCTCTTTAGAGAGGAGGCAGAAAAAATTGTAGGGAGAAGAAATAGACTAAAATTTTGAAAGTCTGAATGCTTTCTACTACAGCCTCTGTGTAACTACTAGTTGTACTATATTTTAATTGTTCTCTCCTTGGCAAAGACTTGAATGTATATCCAAAATATGGTAAATATGTGCTAAACAAGTTCTATACTTATTTTTTTCTGTGGAAGAATGTGAAAGGAAGGCATTATTGGTTGATTCCATACAGTACATCTTTGTCCAAATGTACAAGATTAATTTATTCTGCAACTAATATAGTTTTATTTTTCATTAGAGATGCACAGTTTTTGGCATTTATGTTGTTTATAATACCATTACATATCAATTAACAACATCTGTCCTTGCTTAATAACTCTAATTGGGACCTGCCGTTCTACCATTAAGTGATGCAGTTATTAAATGAAACAACATGTAACCATACTGTTAATGAAAGCAGCTTTGGTGGTCCCAGTTGCAGGTGTTAGGCCAGAAACATGCCATGTTTGTTAGGTGCTTCTCCTGTCATGCTGTGTTTTTATCCACTTAAATTCTGCCCACCCACCTATCTCCCCCCCAACTTTGCCTTTTGACGATCCTGCACTCCACTGCTGCTGCACCTCTGCCATCTCTGCCATCCCAGCTGTCTTCATCATCTTTGTTCTCCAGCTTCTAAGCTATGCCTAGCCAGGCCTTTCATGAGTCTGTGAGTTCAGGATGGTGAGGGTGCAGAATGGAGTGCAGGGTCATAGGGATGGCAAAGACCAGGGAAGCAGGGGAAGCAGAGTACAGGGCAGCCAACTGGGCAGAGATGGGAGGGAGATAAATGGGTAGGAGAAGTTGAAGCACACATTGTGACTGTAAATGCAGATAGGCTGACAAGCAGCTAAATTCTAATCAACTGACCATAATTTCAATGGCCATAACTTTGAAGATAAGTCATAAATATCATTTGTTCAGCAGTATCATGCATTTGAACAGTCACTGGTGGTCATAAAGAGAGGACTACTTGATTAAAGTAGTACATTCATAAGATGTTTCTTTGCAACTATTTAATTTTGAATCATCTGACTGATAAGTCTTCATTGAATATGTTTAACGTGCACTTTTTTCACTATAATCCGACATTTCTTAGGTCATATAAATATATGCAGATAAATAACTTGTGGTCAGGGCAGTGATTCTGATCATTGCATGAGAAAAGGAATGACATACAGCAAATGCACATCTGTAATATTGCTGTTGCTACTGCTGTTGTTATTTAGCATTACTTTAAATTCTACATTTCTTCACACTGGATGTTTCAGATGTTAACACAAAAGGACTAATTGGCCGGAAATAAGTCTGGCTTTCATTACTAGCTATTTAACGTTTAATTTAGCCTACTGTACTAAACATATTATGAACAAGGAGACTGAAAACAAACTGGAATCATATTGTACTGCTTTGCAGAATTTTATCCTGCTTCAATATATTAAAAAAAAATTTACCTGGAACATATAAAATGCCAACTTTTCATTATATTCCCACTGCTTCAGAGCTTGTTCCACTTCATGAGGCACAAGTACAGAGATTTTGCCTTGGCTTGTGGACATGTGATAAAATTCTGCAATTTTTACCAACTGTTCTCTTAGATACCTGGTAGAAATTTGAGTCCATTCTATAGAGACACAAATTAAGTAATCATTGACATTTGCTTTTTTTCAATGACAAAACT
Organism: Tropidonophis doriae; assembly: GCA_026931265.2. Lineage (NCBI taxonomy): Eukaryota > Metazoa > Chordata > Lepidosauria > Squamata > Natricidae > Tropidonophis > Tropidonophis doriae. The sequence continues at coordinate 4,636 of JAPKID020004530.1, read as the reverse complement.
GGGCGAAAAAAAATCAACACAATTTGATTTATATTCAGCTGAGCTGTCACAAACCCATAATCTTCAAAATAGTGATCAGTGGGAGAGCTACAAGAATCCAGTTTGAATGGCTTTTAGCATGACAGTCTCTTTATTACAATACTTTCAAAGAATGCAAGCTTTAGCTTTGCTAAAGGAAGCTTATTCTGCAAATGTCTTGTTTACATGGATAATATTTATATATTTTAAGCAAGAAGAAATGAATTGTAGTTTGATATGAACCAGGTTTGAGAATTCATTTGAGAATAAAAAATTTTGTTCAAGCATTTCCATGTTATCAAGTGAAAACAATTTGCATCACTTTGAGAAAATAAATTCAGAATTGACTATTGGCTTTACGTAAAGAGACTCTTTATGTAAAACAAGTGACTATCTTTGACATTAATATTAATTCTCCTCTCACACTGAAGAGTCATCATCTGATTCTGACACAACCATAGAGACTTCAGAACAGAATTATCTTTTGCAACATTTCAACAGTTGAATCCAAGGAAAGATTCTAAGCCCTCACAAGGGCAGATGCCTCAAAAACTATGACCAAGCGGTCAAAAAGTAGAAATTGTTTAATTACAAGGAACAGGTATCTATCTCCCTCACACAGGTCTGCTTAGGAACCAATCTTTCCTCCTGAACACAGAGTAGACCTGAAAGATGGAGCTTTACGGCAGAGGAATACAATATTGAAACAAATTTTATTTTGCCTTTGGAAACATTCAGCATTTAAGTCTTCACATAAGATCTATTAGGCTGCTGAACCGTGACATCTGACTGCTCTTCGCTTAGAAATTGATCTCTGGATTTTCTTAGGTGTCTGTTTACTTTCCGCCATTTTATGGCTAGTATCTGAGCTACAAAACTGGATGGCAGCAGAAAGACCAAGATCATCTGTCATCATCTTTCCTGATATTTGTAATTCAGATCTGTTAATCCTTACTGTGATGTGAGTGGATTTTTTTTTTTTTCTATTCGAATTATGCATTTGAGAGCAACTCAGTTTACAGTTTTCAGAAAAGGACAGCAACACTAGCAGCTTATTATTTGAAGATTCCATTTCACTGTTAACACCGCATTTTTATTGTTTAAATCCAAGTGATATAAACTCAGGTGACAAGAGATGTAGAACAATCCGTTTTGCTTTCCAAGACAACAGTATCCACTCCCAATAATAACTGCCATCCAACAAAAGAACTAATTCTCTTGATCTCCCTTATCTGCATGTCTGTAGATTCCACCTACACATCATGCACTACAAAAGGAGAAAGCAGCCCAATCTTTTCCAAAATACAGTTTTAATTCTCAAACATATTTTAAATTAGAGGTACTCCATTTATCTAATACATAACATGGAGTTATATTTAAATACACAGTTTTTATTTAGTTTCAGAGTTCAAAGCTAGACATTATTCATTAAAACACATGGTAGCTGAGATGAAGATTTCTACAGTGTCAAATGCTTTAGAGATGACATTTAGAAATTTCATTTTTCAACTATTTTGGCACAGATTTCATTAGTTGAGGACCACACATCTGAAGGCCTATTGAGAGATACCACTCTTCAAATCCATGGGTAGCATCAAAACAAACTCAAAATTTGTTTTATTTGCATAATTTAAGTGAAACTAAATATGCTTAAGATAGTTGTCTCTGGATATGTAGTTATTAATTTTCCCCTTCTATAATATGAAAAGTAGCAATTTGTAATAATCTTTTAGGTTTATTGGCTACCTGTATCACCTACGGAGATGTTGGTTATGTCTTAGTGACTAAATTGCGTCCAATTCCTACAAGCTAAAAATTCATTTTCCAGCCTACATTTTGCATAAATGATATGCAAAAATGGTAAGTTTTACACTTCCATTTCTTTAGAGATGCAATGATACATAGTTTCTTTATTGTTTCAAAAGATATTATAGTAATAAACTAAGAGAATCATTTCAATATTATGCCAGTAGATATTTCAGAATGGAATCCTCCATCACTATCAAAGATTTATGCAGTACTGCATTAATGTTACAGACAGAACATGCTAAAGGAAAAATATTCAAATCAGATTGTCAACATATTATCTTTACAGCAAAACTCTACTTTCTGCTGACTACTGAGTGAGCCTTTCTATTTTCATGATCCATGCGCCTCTGAGATGCTCATTCAGATCAACATATTACAGAGTAGATATGGAGCAATCCTAGATATAAAATGATGCCTCTGGGCATTCAAGAAACTAAATTAGCTTATTACTTCTACAGATCAGTCAATAAAGTATCTCGGAAATTTAAGGTGACAGCTATTAAAAAACTAGAATTCATTTTATTTCCTATATCAATAAACATGCCACAGTGCATTGTATGCTGACATTTTAGTTAGTGATGTAAGTAATAAATTTATTTACCTCACCAAAAATATCACTTAAAGCCAAGATCGCCAAACAGAGGCTGTCATACTTTGGTCATGTCATGAGAGCTGAGTCACTCGAAAAGTCAACCATGCCGGGAATGATCAGTAGAAAAAGGAAAAGGGACTGCCCTAGCATCTGCTGGCTATAAAAGATGTATCACTGGGAAAACCATGGCAGATCTGAAGGAGGCAGTATGACACAGAAGAGCCTAGGGAGTGCTGATCCATAGAGTGGCCAAGGGTCAGACACAACTGAATGACTGATGACAAAGACGCAAGTACTAAAACTGTGATGGCGAGCCATATTTGTTGGCACGCTAGCTGTCAGCCCCAGCACACATGCATGTGCCAGCCAGCTAATTTTTCACCCTCCTCGAAGGCCAGGGGAAGCTGTTTTTGTCCTCCTCAGGCTTTGGAAAAGCCTCCAGAAGCTGGGGAGGATAGAAATGGCCCCAACGTGGCAACCGGAAGTTCGGAAATGATCCATTTCTGACTTCCAGGGGTTGGAGAGGCTGTTTTCAGCCTCCCCAGGCCCCAAGAAAGCCTCCAGAGCCTGGAGAGGGGTTATGTGCACATGCACAGGGGGGGTGTCTCGCATGCATGCACAAGTGGGCAGGGAGGATTGAATTGGTGTGGGCACGTGGGCGCTTGCAATTTTGGCACATCGTAAGAAAAAGGTTTGCCGTCACTGTACAAAAAGATTCTCAAATTTAGTTAACAAAACCTAAGGCACAATTTGGCTTCTTTTCAGCTTAGTATGATGTATGCCATAACAATATATGTGAAAGGGAATTACATTACATTATATTCCTCTTATCCAGTTGTTTTAGGAGCTAAAGTTTAATACTTCTGGAAAGTACAAGTTTGAAAAACTATTTTACATATACAGTAATAAGTCATATTTTGCAAGGCAATCATATTTGCTTGGAGGCGCCAATAGATAGCTATGAAGACAAAAGTCTATAATATAAAAGCAATTGGAAAGAATTATTGTGTGAGGCAGGTTTAATTAGGCATCCTGAACATGTCACATCAGCACTAAAGTAAGGAAATCTCTAGCCATATGCATGTTTGTTATGAAACTCAACTAAGGACATCTTATTGAGTAAAGGCACAAATAATACAGAATAGCTTAATATGCAGGACTTAATCTCACTTTGTGAAAAAATGAAAGTATAAACGTTTTTAAACTGACAGCAACAATCAAAATATTTCTTTAAAACCAACACCAGTGTGATTTTTTAACACACATCTTTTACTTTAAACTCTCTATATTATGCTTAAAAAGAAAAATGCTTTGCATAAGAATTGAAAGGTAAATCTAGAATCCACTTTTACTGTGGGGTGAACTCTCAAGATTAGAAGGGAAAAAGCTAATGCAAAAATGTCCCCTTAAATCAATGGTAGTCAACTTGGTTCCTACTTCCCACTAGTGGGCGTTCCAGCTTTCATGATGGGCAGTAGGGGTTTTGTCCAATGCTGAAGCTCTGTTTTTTTTTTTAATTTAATTGACTTCCTCACTTTATAAATCACCATTACTGTGGAACTGGTGGGTGGTTAGAAAATTTTACTACTAACAGATATACAAAAGTGAGCAGTAGCTATAAAAAGGTTAAGTACCCCTGCCTTAAATGAATCATGTTGGCAGATCTCTCTTCAGAAATCACATTTAAATAGATGTGGAAAAATCTGAAAACTTCTTGATGTAAATTGACTGAAAATACAAGTGAAAAGGCATAAAAAATTATCCTATCTTTATAAACTTTGCTAGAAAGATATGGATAGATATAGTGTAAATTAGCTTTATTCCCTTCTATGTTTACCCTATTTCCTTAATTTATTTATTTTTTACTACTTTCCTCCACTCTAAATTATGTGTAGGTCAAAGGAAACAGCCGAGGGGGATCACTGTACCTCAGACTACCAGCTGTGAATCCCTCAATGTGAAATGGGGCCTAGGGAGGCAGTTGGGCTTGCTGATTATATACCTGGCTCCCCGCTATGTAACAATAGCCCTGCCCGAGCTCCTCGAGTTGGTCACCGAGTTGGTAGTGGAGACACCCAGACTTTAGTCATGGGGGACTTTAACTTACCATCAGCGGGCGAGGCATCCGAGGCAGCTCGGAAGTTCATGGCTTCCATGACGGCCATGGACCTGACCCAATTAGTTCAGGCCCCCACTCACAATGGAGGACACACGCTG
>JAPKID020004529.1:0-11629 GCA_026931265.2 Tropidonophis doriae | reverse complement strand
AGTCCCCTAATCATCTTTGTTGCTCTTCTCTGCACTCTTTCTAGAGTCTCCACATCTTTTCTACATCATGGCAACCAGAACTGAATGCAGTATTCCAAGTGTGACCTTACCAAGGCATTATAAAGTGATATTAACACTTCATGTGATCTTGATTCTGTTCCTCTGTTTATGCAGCCTAGAACTGTGTTGGCTTTTTTGGCAATGAAACAGCCCTGAAAACATGGCTGGTCAGCCTTGTTCAGAGTGCACAGAGAGGCACTCAGCCATGGGCCTGGTTAGTGCCCTAAAAGCTCACCTTCTGCTTTTAATTAATTTTTAACATCACTTGCCTCTTTTTAAATTCTGTATATATTTTTAATATTTTATTTGTACATTGCACAGGGTCCCTCTGTGAGAAAGATGGCTGGTTTTAAAAATCTGATAAATTGCTAAATAAATACATGAAAACAAGAATGTTTATATATGGATGGGAACGGTATTCTTTATTCCATTTAGACAGAATGATCAGAAGTCTATCCATTGGCTTCCACCTTTACCACAGGTTCAGCTAACTTTCTCCCTAATATTGTCTATATTGATGTCAGCTATCTGACCCTGTATGTGTAAAAAAATGGATATTACAAAGTGCCTATAATCACACTTGTTCTTTGCTTGTATAATTGATTGCAACTGTTAGGCTTATTTCAGGCTGTTTTGGTAACACAGAGTAACCTTTAAATGTGTTAGATTTACTTAATACTCATGGTAGTTGCCATACAGCTGTGTGCATTAATTATACCAAAAGGAATTACATCTCCAAAGAATAATGCAAGTCTGTATGGAGTAAGTGATAAATATTGGAAATTACTGGGAAATGTAATTCAGTGCATCTTAGGGACATCTAGCTGGGAAATGGCAGCAAAGGAACTGATTTGCTAAGGAGTTTTTTCCCCAAAAAAATAAGTTTATTTCTTGTATCCATTCTGAAATTAATATTTTCATGATCTGTCAAAAAAGACATTAAATTAATGTTGGGAGGTGAAAAAAGTGCCAGTAAGTTTGCTTTCTTTCTGTTTTATTCAATTTTATAATTTTAGAGTTCCTGCAATACATTGTTATTTTGTGCTAATCAGAATTAATACTATTAGAAGGATTTTCACAGAGGATCTGATTCTATGTGAAAGTTGTGTTGTTTTTGGAAAGGCTGCACGCTGATCAAAAATGCCTTTTCTCTTTCAAGGCTTCTGGCCGGATCACGTTTGTAGGAAGATATGGCTTGTACATGGATATTTTATTTTGTTTGGACAAAATCAGCAAAGACAGAGAAAGCTGTAGCCAATAGATAAAATAAAATGTACAGGAAATACAAACCTGTTTTTAATTGCCCTTAAAGCACCTCGGGAGCTACAGTTTACTTAGGTGCTTACCATCATTTGTTTAAGATCCAAAACTACAATTCCCAGGACTAAAATCGGAAGAATAAAAGTGACCACTGGCTTCTGAAGGCTACATTTTTAAAGCTGTTGCTATTCTACAAGAATAAATCAAAAGACTCTAAAGTGGCAGAATGTTGATCTAGCAAGAGGTATAAAATTCTCTCTAAAGTAGCAGAAAGCCCCACTAAAAATAATAATAATTTAGCCCCCTGTAAAATAATTCATTTTTTATTGATTGTAAGCAATTATCCCTTAATTGCATATTTAAATGAGATATTAGAAGGTTTAACTAAGCCTTGCCTCTTAATTGCTGCTGCACACTAGGTGTTGCAGATTGTGTTTATTTCATATGTTAATTAAAGAGAATGGAGTGTTTTATTTTATTGACTAACAGGTTCTCAAAGGCCATATTGTTTGGGACAGTATGTGTCTTCATCTATGATGTACTGGATATTTATCATCTCCTTAGAATTACTCACTTTTTAAAAGAGAAGAGATGCTTTGGTTGTGTTCATGGGCATATCTCTGGTTTAGATAGTCCTGTCAAAAAGGTTGACATACCTATTACAGATAGGCAATTGACTTTTTCCTAAACATTTTTGGACCAAAAAGCCTCTTTGGAGGCAGTCCTTAGAGTAAAAGCCCAGAGAGGTAAAGGATTGTTGAATTTATCATTTGTCTCCTCGAAGTTTTTTCACCTGCTTTTCTATGTGAAAATTTAAAATATTCACAAGCTGCACAGCAGCTGAAGATTAAGTTAGACTAGTGAACAAATGGCAGGAAGGGAACAGGATGAAGCAATTCCACCATCTCACCCACCTTTCTTTCCCAGTGGGATATGCAAGGTATCCTATCTCCTTCTCATTTATAAAGTTGGGGGGTGAGACGACAGACAAAAAGATGGCAGGACAGACTATATAACCTTATGACCCTTTTATTTGAACAGAATCCTATCATCCACCAGTTACAGTCGGGTACAGAAAGCACAGACAAAGAGGTTAAAAAATGCTGAACCCAGGAATAACCTAGTGAGAAGAAATCTTAAGCTTTCTACCCAAAAAAATCTGTGTGAAAGGAATAGGTTTTTAATGAATATCAGAAATACTTTCATCTTTGAATTAGATCAGGGGTGTCAAATTCGATTTTATTGAGGGTTGCATCAGGGTTATGTTTGACCTTGGGGAAGGCTGGCGTGGCTAGCTCAACATTATTCCTGTCGGGGGTGCCTGTGGTGGCCCGACTGCTTTGCCACTGAAAACGGGCTTACAAATTCTGTTTTCAGCTGCCATAGCCTCCTTGGACCCTCTGCCACTGAAAACGGAGCTCAGGAAGAACAAATGCAGGAGGTCATGGCAGCCGGAAACAGAGCTTGGGAACCTGTTTTCACTAGCAGAAGCACTGTAGGCCGGTCCTTCATTGTTTCCAGGACAGCCCAGCAAGCCAGATCTAAGCATCCTGTGAGCCAAATCTGGTCCCTGGGCTTTGAGTTTGACACCCTTGAATTAGATCATGCTCATCAAGGAAGTTGGTCTGCTTTTGCTCTAGTAATATTTAATCTGCACCTACTTCCTCTCTGGCACCACTTGTTTAATCTGCTACCTCACATATAGCAGACAGAGTATGGATGATATTATAAATGAAAAGACAAGACTATACAGTGTAATCACCCTGATTCCATACAGACAATGCTTTCAAATATTTTATCTTCTTATATCTATGCACCAGATTTATTCCTTGTCACTCCAAAGATGAGGCCTGTGTAGAGCTGCCCATATGTACCGTACATCACTTTTGTTCCTTGTCCAAGATCAATCCAATGGATGAGGACAATGCATTTTGTACTTGAGTAATTCTAAGGCAGAGAATTCCAAGCACAGAAACTCTTGGAGTTGGTCCCTCCCACTGCTCCTCCAGCCCATAATCCTGCTCTACTGAAAGCATAGTAAGAAATGGGTCAATGGCTTTATATTTTTTTCTTCCATGAGGTAAGCCTGCACATATTTTTAAGGCAATGAAATAAAATAATTTTGTGGAAAACAGCATGTGTAGCTTATTTGTGTACGTATTTCATTATTTTTCTTTTTTTAAAAAATTCCTGGATTGGTAAAATTCATTGTACTTTGAAGGATAGTTCCAATTTACAGACTCATGAGCTTATGTGTGCAATAAGCTTCCATCCTTATCTTTATGTTACAGCAATGGCATCCACATATGATAAGTCTTTTCTGGCAGAATTCAGAAAACATCATTCCAGTGCAGTGTATATAAAAACAAATGCTATCAAGGAAAAAAAATTGCTCCCCCCAAATAGGAAATATTATTTAAACAGTTGGATGTCTCAAAGGTCTATTCATGCTAAAATCTACTTTTGAGTCAAAATATATTTTGTTAATTTTTAAGAATAAAAGTGACTGAGGTTTCTAGCCTTAGAGAAAAAAAATAATTTTGTCCAGGCAAAAACTGGCATGTAGGCTGGTTTGAGGTGAATGCAGATTTCTTGCCTGAAAATTACAGTAATTATGGGTATTTGTAAACAGCCATTTTTGCACTTTAAAGGACTAATCGCACAGTCAACAGCTGGAAGTTACTCTATGCAGACTCAAACTGAAAGCATAATAGAAAACCCCTTTGCTGCATTTGCACAATGAAACAAATTACAAAATGAAAGACGCTTGCCAAATGCAGTCTTTCATCCATTTCTATATAAATGGGAATATTTTGAGTCTTTTTTTTTAACAAAGAAAGAAGTATAAAAAGAAGACAAGCAATGTATATGCATCTGTAGAACTACCAAATGTGCCTCATCAGATTGCTTTAACGTAGGTAGATACCAAATATACATTTGAAATGCATTTCTGCAGATTTCACCTTTATCTGTATTTCTTGTATCTTATATAACCTTAAAATAATTAGTAAGTTTATTTCAGCAGCATATTTCAAGTACAGAGGTATGTCAGTACTCATCATTAATTGGTTCCATTAATACTAAAAACGAGTAGGAAAAAAACTATATGACAAATGTGTGACCCTGGAAAGGGTAGTGAGTTATGACGCAGCCATCACTGACAAGCTTGTGCATCAAGTACCAAACAAACGACAAGTACTGGGACAAAATGTTCATGTCAAAATATGTTGAATATCAGATTCCACAAGTTTCAAAGCAGTTGAGTATTGCTATACCACTGTAACGCAATGCTTTGGAAGGAATACGGCACTTGCAATGCATGTAAGCATGTGTGTAGTCACTGCCACAATTACTTTAATGAAAGTAAATACATATTTTCCTGGTAGTCAACTGGAATTTTGGAACACCTTATAGCTGCTTTAAGGAATTCTCCCTGGATGCTCTAAAACAGTGATGGTGAACCTATTGCACGGGTGCCACAGGTGGCACACGGAACCATTTCTTAGGGCACGCGAGGCATTGCCCTGTAAACTCCAGTGCACTTGTGTGCGTTGGCCAGTTGATTTAGGCCTTCTTTTGAGGCTGTTTTTCACTTTCTGAAGGCTTCAGGGAAGATCCTGAAACCTCTGGAGGTGCTGGGGAGGCTGTTTTCACCCGCCCCCGGCGCCTAGAACGCCTCAGGCGCCGGGGGTGGGTGAAAACAGCACGCCAAAAGCAGGGGGCCACGCTCATAGCATCATGGGTGTGGCACGCTCACACAACCCCCCCCTGCGCTCCCCCCGCTTTTGGCACGCGAGCCAAAAATGGTTAGCTATCACTGCTCTAAAACAACCTTTTCTTTTTTATTCCAAGATACCATACAGTAATATAGTTTAGTATATTGAGAACAAGACTTCCTTCTGTCTATTGTATGTGGTTGTGGCCCACTGGATTTTATTGCTTCTGCTACTTCAGTTCTGACTTGTGAATTCTCTTTTTTGAAGTTCAGCAAATAGAGTGCAGGATTTATAATTGGCATTTAATTTTACTAGCACTTGAAGTCTACCATGTTACTCTTATCTATGGCTAAGGAAGCAACATTACAGATTGCTTTGCACTTTCATCTTCTGCACCAGCTGACCATATCCTTCTATTTCTACTGTTTCCTGATGCTTTTCCTTGCTTCCTTACTTTGTTTCATCATGGCTCATGCTATCAAATTGCTAGCATGCTGTGCTCAGTCACACCTCCAGTTCTTGCTTTCAACATTTTTGCAGTCTTTCTTTTCCATGCATTCCAATATAGTTGAGTTTTCTTTATTCTTCTGTTTCTTAGTAGTTTCCTTTTGTGGATCCTGGGATGTTTAATGATGGGATGTTTCCCTGCTGGGACTCCAACTCTGATTCATCACTCTCTTGCTCTTTGAGCTCTACCAGGCAACTTTATTGTGTGGGATGGTCTCCCTTATTAGGTCTACCAATCTCATCTTTTCAGCATTCTTTCCTTTATCTCTCTGCAAGTTATCAATCTTTCTCAGCATTTACTTGACCCGAAGAAAGGGAAAAGTAATGACTCCCCCATTGCACTGCAAACAGTTTTCTAGATGTTATAATCATTGGACATAGGCCCAATATTTATTTCATAAAGATAAGGCAGTTTATTGGTTACAAGTCATGATGGCTATTCTGCCTCTGGTATCAGGCATAGAATCAGTCAAAATACTGGTAGCTAGAAAACATATGGGAGAATGCTATTGATTCATGTCCTCCTTGTGGGCTTTCCATGCAATTGATTGGCCATTGTGGGAACATAATGCTGTCCTAGATGGGCTTTGTTTGATCTAGCAGGCCTCTTCCTGTGTTAAAATAAAAACAACTGTGTTGCCACGGACCTATAGATTTTTCTTACACATTAGGAATGTGAACTGTTAGATGTGAAGGAGGTACTAGGTGTGTATGTGTGTGTGTGTGTGACACAAATTCTCTCATGATTGTAAATAAACCAGCATAAAATGGGGCAAAAAACCTGACTCTACCAACAGTACTATTTGATATACATGCATATATCCTATTAGTAAAGCTAATGTGATAAAATGATTACTGTGTAATTTAAGAGAAGACAGACCTGGACTCATCTCTGTCTGTCATGAAGAGTTATTGCTGAAAGATCAATTGCTTTGGTTCTTTCTAAGGGGCATCTTTGCAAGTTGCCATTCATACTAAACTCTCTTCATCCAGCTGATCATGACAAGAAGTGCTCAGACTTTTTTCCCTCTGTTTGTTATTCATTTTATTGGACACAAAAGTAGACCTGTTTGGTTAGAACATTTAAGGGGAGTAACTTAAATAACATCAAACAAATTTGATTAGATTAATTGAGTGATTTTGAACCAGCGACATCTTTCCTACTTTGAAGGGTTTCTAACCGGAGAAGGAACTGTTGTATGCCCGTGAAATTAATTCCAGGATTATCCAAAAATTGTGTCATCTACAACTAGTAATCATGAACATCTATATTTTAGGCATATTATACAAAGTTACATAAAGAATGGCAGAATGCTTAAATAAATGGCATAATACCTAGGAAAAAATCAGAAGAGCTCAACTCTACTAGTATGTCTACTCAAAATATGCCCCATTTCTTTATAGTTTTATATCATTTTCTTCCACTACCCCTAAAAATGAGACCCAGATAAATCCATCTTGTCTTCAGTTGCATTTAGTAAATATTATGTATATTGATTTAGCAGAAGAATTCATCAACTGATTCTAATTGAATTTTGACCTTGTATGCGTTACATAAAGTGTTGGAATAATTTAAATTGTGTTTTGTTCTCCTTTTCTAGTACAAATGTGAAGAATGTATATACATTCTTAGATAATGTGTACAAATAAGTTTATGATGAAACCATAATGCCATTCTATGCACAAAGATTTTGCTTACAACATTTAAAGAAGTATTATAGAATCTTTAAATATCCCTAAAGGCATTTGGGAAAGGAGTTGAAACCTTTTTTTGCAGAAGTGAAACGGTTATTGAGTGAATAGGTTTGGATGATATTTCTACAGCAAATAAAATCTATAGTTTTCTATTTTCTTCCGAAAATAGTTGGTGAGGCCAGTCTAGATTTGTTTGAGTATGATACATATACTTTGGGGAAAGAAATGTCTTCAGGAATTGTTTCTTGCTTTTAATGAAATCGCTGTTTGGCTTTGATCCTCTGCAGTAGATTTACTGCTCTGCTTCTACAATTGGAAAGACATCATTTAAGTCTACGGAATTCGCTATTTTTCCTATGCTGCTAAAATATTCTTCAGTTAACTGGATCATGATGTCTTTCCCACGGAGTTGCTTCAATTGTTCAGGCAAAAAGCATTATATTCATTATTCTGATAGTCTGTCCACAGAATGAAATCTGAACAAATAAGAAAGGACGATCGCACTGAAGGATTACGCAGTATTGATTCTCCATGGAAGAAGAAATTATCTGAGATACTCTTCTTGCTGATATAAAAGCTGCCATGAACGTGGCTCTCGTAAAGAGGATGAAAGACGTTTCTCAGAGGAGTCTAAATGATTTCATCACCAGATCTTGCAGCATGAAATTCCGTCTCTAATAACAAATGTCTAATTGCAAATAATATTTGCAACAATGTACCATGGAGTAATTTATCTTCATGTATGCATTCTGGAATTTAGTATCTTTGTGTATGTGTACAGACACACACAAAAAATTAATTTGATTGTGTTTGTTGGTGTTTTACAATATGCTAATCGCAAGAAATTTATCAAAGCAAAGTCATCCCCCTATTTTCTTTTGTTTCATTGTTTGAAACTGACCAATGTGTATTGGTGAGGGTTTCAGTAAGGATTATTCAGTTTGAGGAAGAGCTTGCTTGTCTCCAGAAGATGACTTAGTTGTTTCTTAACATCTATCTTTGCTATTCATGTATTATTGTGTTAGATAATCTAATAATCTTTTTCCCAGTATTTTTAATGGGTATTTAGTCTGTTCCATTACTAGGGACTCAACCTGATATTCTGTTAACTACCATTTTTTCATTTTGCTATCATAATCATCTCAAACAACTTCACTTCACACTTCGTTGCATTCATCATTAGCTTTTTGATTATATTCTATAGTATTTACTCTCTTCTCTCTTTGTTAGAACTTATCAGTGCATTATTAAGTTTGATTCCTGCATTAATCATCAAAGATATATGTCGTAGATCTGTAACTAGATTCCATATCTGCATAGCACTTTCCAGCTGGATTTCTTGAACAAACTGCTACAATACCGAGTCAGATAGCTATGAAACAAACAAAATGTTAAAAAGTTACAATATTTATGTAGTTACTGACCAATTACATCTAAATTATGTTAAAGTAACCAAAATATATTTACAATCTCCAAGGCATGTCACAACTGTTGAGCACCCCTAATGTTTGGAAATTGAAAGTTGAAAAAGTTGACACATCTTAATTACCATGCTGGTTCAATGAGAATGATAGGGTTTGTGATTAAATACATTGAAGAACACAAAGTTGGGGAAGATTGAGAAAAGATTTAGAGCAGAAAAATTGCTGGAACAATGAGGAACAATAAGGAACCAACAGTCAAGTTTTTCTGGGAAAGAAATGTCATTCACGATAATGTGTTGATGCAAAATGGGTAGAGGTCTGTATTGCAACGTGTGTAGCTTGTGACAGAAAATTCAGTTTTGAAGCAAAGCAAGGTTACATGCACAAGTTGTTAAAAAAAAGTGTTTTAAAAGTTTGACAATTATAGGACTATTCTTTGAATTTGGCATTAGCTCCTCATGCCCCTGCCCAATTTGACTGAATTAGACAGAAAGGTTGTTTGAGTGATTTTGCTATCTATTCTACAGAAACCAAGAAATCTACTCTAAAGGAAGGCTGATACTTCTTTTATTAAGATTGGCTACAATAACAGAAACTTGTAAGTCTCATTGTGCTGTACCAATTCCTAGTTCTTATAATCTAGTGAATTAGACAAATGTCTGTCTGAGCCTCTTCCAAATATTTAACTCAGTCTAGAGTAAAAAAAATAATGGTTCAGCCCCTTTGCCTAGGAAACAGTTCCTACATATTTCTGTCAAGATAATCTTTCTTACTCTTTATATCTGCTGGACTGGTTCAAGGAAATCTGCATAGGCAACTTTTAGATTGTAAACTTCGTTGCTTAATGTGTGATCAATGTTGAAATTTGGCAACTGCAAAATAGAGGTCAAAGGAATAACCTCTATCCAAGAAAACATTTATTCATACAAATGACTTTAAATAACAAAAATTATCAGTTGGCATCCATTGGCTTTTTTTCTGGCTGAAAGTGAAAAATGTGGTACTCATCATTCAGAAGCCTAATGCTTCAGTGTTAATATAAATATTTATAGATTCACTGCAGTCAATCAACTCTTAGTCAAGAGGTCGTGTGTGTTTGCATTGGGTTTTTTTTGGATCAGATCCCATCAATTTTTCATCATTCCTATGTATTGATTAGTATTTATACCTTACAAACACTCTGCTATGGCGGGAAAGTTTAAGACAATCATGATCATAAGTCACAGGGTTTCATAATAGCCACTTATAGTGATGATCCAAAGAAATGTGTAACTAAGGATTATATAAATATAATGATCTCTGTTCTTTTGCCATTAATTCCCACAAAAATAAAATAAAGATACTGTGCTGAATTGAAATATAATTTGGATTTTAAACTGTAAGTCTCTCCTGCATACATTCAGTTCAGATAGTCATTATACTCCAGTAGGGTATTAATAGTTCTGAAAGTTTGCTTTCAATCAACCTATTTTATCAAAAAACATAGGCAGATATACAGAAAAATTCTTCATTCTTTTTTATTTATATTGGCAACATCTAAAAAAAATGAATATAGCTTTGGAAGTGTTTTAGAATACCTGTGTTAAGATTGAATGTATGCTTTGTTTCATTTCATTTTGTTTGTTTTTCTGTTTTGTATTTTACTTTTTATGAAACAATGAATAATATTTTTAAAAATAGAATACAGGTACCAATTAATGTTTTAGTAACTTTTAGTAACTTTTTTCTTTAAAGAAAAAATGCCCCTCAGTGCACAATTTTTCATCAATGCTATTGATTTGTTCTCTTCCCTGAAGTTTATAGAAAATGCTGCATTTGGTCATTTATTTATTTAACTCATGTCTTAGATATATGTATTTACTAATCGGTTGCCTTCAAAATGTTGGTTTGCAAGGTAGTCATTTGATTCTAGCTTGCGTAGAACAGTGGTGGGTATGCTTGGGGCAAAACTGACCTTTGGTTGCCCTTGTGGCATTTGACTCAAATATGGCGCAAACCTGCATACTGGCATATAGAAGATCAATTAGAAATAAAAGAAGAGTAAATGGCAAAGAGCATAATTAACAAATGAAATAAGAGGAGGAAAAAGAAATACATTCTGAATCAGTGAAATTAAGAGAGAGGGAAAGGTTACAGTAAGAAGTTGATTTCATCTTGTAGAGTAGATGAATTAATGCAGAGAATTGAAAGTGAAGATTTAATTATGAGTGAAAAGCCTAAAATATAAGAAAATATGGATTTCTGCCATATGAGAAAACACATCTAAAAAGGGGAATGGTTGAAATTGCAGTTACCATCTTAACTTATTTCATTCCTCATGTGGACACCTTTGCTGTGAAATATTGAGGTAGCCATTTTAAGGGCTTCACAAGGACCTGCTGCTGTGGCCTAGAGGTGGAGCTCTTGCCTCCCAATCAGGAGGTTGTGTGTTCAATCCTAGATAGAGGCAGATGTAGGGTCTCCTGCTTGGGTAGCGGGTTGGACTAGATGACCTGCAAGGTCCCTTCCAACGCTGTTAATCTGTAAATTCCAATACAGTATGGATACACAAAGAACACACTTCCTCCATCAATATACAGTCAGTGTATATTGAAAAGTGCCTCTCAAAATGGTTTGTGTTGTCCTGAACAACACAAGAACATTCCCTTGTTCAGTATTGCCTATAAGACCAGCAGTAGTTGAGTTCCATTGCTGAGTTGCTGATGTCAAAGATTAAAAACTGAATTTTTAATCCTAATCCTGAATGTAAAACCTATGATTTTTAGATAAACTAATGTAATTAAAACTGAGCTCCAAGTTAAGTAGCTTGTGATCGAGTTATTTATATATCTATATCTATATCTATATCTATATCTACATCTACATCTACATCTACATCTACATCTACATCTACATCTCTATCTATCTATCTATCTATCTATCTATCTATCTATCTATCTATCTATCTATCTATCTATCTATCTATCT
>JAPKID020004528.1:0-11629 GCA_026931265.2 Tropidonophis doriae | reverse complement strand
CTGAAATGGTATAAGGTTCCTGCCTACACAGGGGGTTGGACTAGAAGACCTACAAGGTCCCTTCCAACTCTGCTATTATATTATTGTATTATAAGCTTTCTTTTAATGAAACATAGATAGAGGGTAAATTTCCAATTTTGATGAGCCAGATTATATGCCTCCGGGCTGCAGATTCCCGTCTTCTATACGAAATACAACTTTTAATATGATCCCCCAAAGAACTGCTGAAGGCCAGAAATTGGTTACTTTAGAAAGTTCTCCCCTTTCTGATCCACACTATCCTTTAATGAGAAGTAGAGGAAATTGTTCCGTTCATCCATGAATGTTACATTATATAGATTTTCATCAGCTCGCAGAAGACTATTGACACTGCTTATTTTTAAAGTAAAATTAGGTGCTTGGAAAAGTTTAAAGTGATTTTGATTCAATTTAGGGTTGCTTTCTGGACCGTTACAAATAGATCAGCATCTGCTTTTTTCTCTCCAAGTCTTTGCCCTTCAGATACGCCAAATTCTACAAAAAGCAGTCGCCGGGTAGAAATCAAACATCGCACAGAAATGATTCTTTTGGCTCCACAACCATGCAAGCAATTATTACATTATCTTCAAATTATAGTTATACATTATTAATATCCATTCCTTGGGGAAGAGAGGTAAGTATCGCTGAGAGCATTTAGCCTGCCCCCCCCCCCTTCCTGGCACATATGATAAAGCAGATTTTCCATGAGAAAGACATGTTGTCCTATTTGGTTTGAAACCCCTTGAATGTGCGCTTCAAGGTGTTGGCGGCCATCTTCAAAGCGCTCCATGGCTCGGGGCCTAGCTACCTACGAGACCGCCTCCTGCCCCATACATCCCTTCAACCGATCACCTCCCATAGGGAGGACCTTCTCTGGGTCCCGTCGGCCGGGCAATGCCGTTTGGTGACACCCTTCTCTGTGGCGGGCCCCTTCCCTCTGGAACGACCTGCTCCCTGAACTACGCACCATCTCGGACCTCCGCCTGTTCCGCCAGCGCCTTAAAACGCTTTTGTTCCAACAATCCGGCCTAGTATAACCCCCTACGCTGAGTTTTAACACTGAAAATTTTAATTAGAGGTTTTATAATTGGGTTTTAGCACGGGATCATTATTTAATAGTTTTTTAATATGGGTATTTATATGTATGTATTGTTTTTAAACTGCCGGTGCGCCGCCCTGGGTCCTTTTTTTGAAGAAGGCGCGGGATATAAATTGGAAATAAATAAAATAAAATAAATAAATGTGAGAGAAAGTGTGAGAGGAAGAACAGCTCTGCCTTAAACCACAATGTTTAATGTATAATGTTTATTGAATTTGTATACCGCCCTTCTTTCTTGTGGGACTCAGGGTGGTGAACAGGCATAATAAAAACAACAAAGACATGAATATATAAAATACTTTAAAATGTCAATTAAAATGTCAATTAAATTTGGGGCCTGTTCTAAAACCAAATAAAATTATTAAATAAAATCAATTAAAATCAATTAAAAACTACACCAGGCCAGCCACATGGAATAAATGCATTTTCAAGGCCCGGCAGAAGAGGCGTAGGTCAGTGATCGTACATAGGCTAGGGGATAAGTCGTTCCAGAGGGCAGGGGCTGCCACAGAGAAGGCTCTCCCCCTGGGGGTCGCCAGCCGACATTTTTTGGGCGACGGTACCCTGAGGAGGCCCTCTCTGTGGGAGCGAACTGGTAGGTGGGAGGTATTTGGTAGCAGGATGCAGTCTTGCAAGTAGATTTGATGAAAACCAACATGAATGTCCAGTTTTTGGCAAAACCACAACTATATAGTGAACCATTGAGCCAAGAGCTGTGGTGGTGCAGTAGTTAGAATGCAGTATTGCAGGCTAATTCTGCCAGCCGCCAGTAGTTCAATCCTGACTGACTCAAGGTTGACTCAGCCCTCCATTCTTCTGAGTTCGGTAAAATGAGGACCCAGATTATTGGGGGCAGTATGTTGACTCTGTAAACCACTTAGAGGGGGCTGTAAAGCATTGTGAAGCGGTATATAAGTCTTAAGTGCTATTGCTGTTGATTTATTGTAACGACCATGGTGACTCACATCATGACCACAGTAAAAATATTTTTAACATGGATTGAATATGTGAATGACCCAGTTTATGACCATTACAACTTCCAACTGTGATGGCAGGACTCTTCATGTAACCCAAGGATATTACCCGTATGTCTGTGATCAATTTAAGGAAACTTGCAAACTGTGTATCAAAGTAACATAATCTTGTATTACTGGGAATCAGTTTACAGACATGTATAAATCTGCAGGTTTACTCTCTCTAGATGCTGGAGCATCACTTGCTGATCGAGAAGCTAGCCTGGAGCTAATAAAATTGGATATATCCCGCACATTTCCATCCCTTTATATTTTTCAGAAGGTAACGTTTATTGATTATGCTTTGAGATTAAACTGCTTTTAAAATAATGGTTGCTAAAAGCAAGAATTCTGTCATTGGAAGACTTTTCTATTATGGTTTAATGCAGTCTATAAGTTCATTCCATCTCCATTAAGAGGGTCTTAACTAAGATAGTTATAAAATGTGTACAGTTTGTATATATTATAAACACTCTTGCAAGTTGAAGTATGGCAGATGTTTGCATTTCTGTAGAACTGCAGCTGTTATGTATTGAGTGTTTTAAAAGCCTGTACAAAAAGAATAACGCAAGCATTACAAATTGTTTGGGAGTACAACATCTGTGTTGTATTTTTGAATCAAAATACACTTAGGGAGGGGAGGAAAAATTACATTTTCATTTTCAAACTTGTGTGAAGGAAAGAATTGAACTCCAGTGTGTACATGGTATAAAGCCATTTTTTAAAAGAATATTTCTCTTTTGTTTGTACATAACTTGGTGTTCTGATACTGGTATTATGTTCCTCAACATGTTGATACTACGGTTCCACCTCTTTATTACAGAGTAATAAATAAAATAGTAGGTTCCTCTGACTAGTGTCTCATTGTGAAATTGAAGCTGCTCAAGGTCTTACAATAGTGTTTCCGAACCTTGACAGCTTAAAATGTGTGTGGGCTTCAGCTCAACAAAATCCTTAGCATTGACTATCAACCATCCTGTTGGCATCTGCAGCAACATTATTTTACCAAGAGTATAACTTTACTGATAGATCCATAGGGGCACAGAAGAAGTGGTGAGGTTTTTGTGTGAAAATCAGCATAGTTAATTTCCCCGTTTGGGCCACCCATTGTCCAATATTGCCCACCAATCCAATACGTTCCTTTTATTTTGGGAAAACAGGCTATGCTTTTGAAAGGTTTCCATTGCATGGCCTTGATGTATCAGGATTTTATGAGGTTGCAAACAGCTCACATACATTCATTACCTTTCTCTCAGCTTCCAATACATTCTTAACATTCTCTCCCCCCTTTCGTTTCTGTTGTCTAGTTGCGAGTAGAGGTGCGTTACGAGTCAGCCTTGACAATGGCTGTTTTGAACTAAGAAATGTTGATAATTGAAGACCACAGACTTTAAAGTTGCTGATGTTGGGAAACAGTTTTGCAGTGAAGCCCTACCACCTAGGCATGTCTTGCTCAGGCAGAAGGCAGTTCTGAGCCTTAGTATTTCCCTTCATGTTCAGTCAACCTGCACTTGGAAATGAACATTTATCAATATGAAAGCTCATTTCCCCTTCGTGTTTTGATGACAAAATGCTAAAATATAACCTTTGGATTCGAAGCCACCTTTGTTTCATCATTACCACATGACTGCATCACCTTTATTAAATTGCAAAATATTTCAATCATGTTTATTGCTTGGAATTATCATTGCCTTTTCCCTAAATTAAGTATGTCATAAGAGAATGGACATATTGGATTTCTTCTTTTTAATAAAACTGCTTTTTAAATGCAATAGCCTTCCAGTGAAAATGATGAGAGAACAGATTATTGAATGCATTATCCTGGACCAATAGCTCTAATGACCTAATGCGATTCATTATATTGATTACAATTATTTTCTGTATTAATATTTGTAAAGTACCTGGAGTCTTACTAGGATTGAGGAGGTGGATAAATTGGTCAAGTTAATGAATAAAGTGCCTCCATCAGGAATAGATTTTGTTATCATACAAAACAATAATTTCTCACATCTGGCTTCTGGCAGTGGGTAGCTTTTCAGACATACCCTACATGTAATGTACTTTGCACTGATTAGCATTCTGACTGCCACATTTATATTAATTGAAATATTTGAACATTTTCATATAAAATATATTGTATTCATAGTTGTATTGTGATTTGTAGATTGGTGCTGATTGGCACTGGCTGTGTGTTCGTTGTTCTTTTGTATTGTAACAACCCACCACCCAGGCCGTTACAATACAAAAGAGCAACGAACACATAGCCAGCACCAATCTGCACCAATCTACCAATCATGATACAACTACACAGCCAATCAACCCACTCACAGCAACAAAGCAGCACTCCACCCCCCACTCCCAAGATTTATACAGCTCTGAAGCCAAAAACACCAGACTGCAGATGGCAAGTGAGACCTCACCAAAACTTTGCCAAGACAATCTCAATCTTACACGGGAAAAGACCCAAATACAACAAGACCAGCATGTGTATGTTTGTATATATGTATGTATGTGTATATACATATATACATATATACATATATACATACATACATACATACATACATACATACATACATACTTCAGTGTGATTATTCTATGCATGGTTTTTTTTCTTGTTGTAAAATAACCTTTATCATATATCTCCATTTTTAAATTTTAGTTTTTAACCTTTACTTTTTGGATCTACTGTTTCTAATTTAGGGTGGCCCTTATCATGACCTCTTGCACAGTGTCTTGGGAGCATATACATGTTACAGACCTGATGTAGGATATGTAAGTATTTGTACGGTGTTGTCAGTCTTTCAACAATAATGACAATAATAAAGTAGAATGACTGTGGAAAATAAAGCAAAGGTACTATTAATAATAATCAAGGTTCTTGATGCAATTCCAAACTATCTGGAGCACAACTTGAGTACCAGAGGTGGGTTCCTACTGGTTCAGCCGCACCGGTAGTAACTTGGCAGCCTGGGTCATTGGAACCGGCAGCGACCCAGGCCTGCAACGCCCCAGAACTGGTTCTCTTGGTGCCGTAGGTGGTGCCATCTTGTTTGTGTTGCAATTTTTGTTGCACTGTGCATGCATGCATAGTGCGCATCAAGCGCATGTCCCTGAGTGAACTGGCAGTAGCGGCAGCCGGAACCCACCCCTGTTGAGTACCATGGCCATTGACAAAAATCACCATCTATCAGTTGCAAAAGGTAGCTTTACTTGGATCACTTTATGTCTTGTGATTATACTTTTAACACCATCAAACAACATCTTCTTATCAACCCAGGAAGGGTTTGATAAGTGGATAAAAATGCCAAAACCAGTCTAAACTTTTGGATGCCTGTGCGACCAACGATAATAATGATAATAAGGTATTAAATTTGCATGCCCTCCAACTCTCAACAGCATGGGTATTTCACAAAAAGAAAATAGAAATTACAATAAAATCAAAGCTTCCATAATTTATTATATTGGTATGTATGATCATCGATATGATTATAAACATATGCTTTCTAAACTGAGTCAATTATCACAAAGTTAGCCTTTTGACCCCCAAAGGGAAAACATGTTCTGCTACACTTTGTTTCCATAGTTGAAATTCAATTCTGTTGCTGTCTAGGGAATTCTGGGAGTTGAAGTCCACTCCTCTTAAAGTTGCTGAATTTGAGAAA
Source organism: Tropidonophis doriae (assembly GCA_026931265.2). Lineage (NCBI taxonomy): Eukaryota > Metazoa > Chordata > Lepidosauria > Squamata > Natricidae > Tropidonophis > Tropidonophis doriae. The sequence continues at coordinate 5,834 of JAPKID020004528.1, read as the reverse complement.
CTGGTGTAACTATTCTGCTGTAAGGTATTTCATATCAAAGGGTGATCTTCCTAATACTGTAACTCCATATATAGTTGCTAGGAATACAAAGAGATATCCCTAGCAAATATAAATATCTCAAGATATTTAGAGATACCCTAGATGTCTCAAGATACTTCTCAAGATTACATTACTTTAAAGTGACACTCTAGACCAGGGGTGTCAAACTCACGTCATCAGGGCGGCGTCACATGATGTATCGGGACTTTTTTCCCGTTCGCTAAACTAGGCGTGGGTGTGGTCAGTGCGTGACGCATCTGCCCTGCGGGCCAGGAGTTTGACAGGCCTGCTCTAGACCAGGGGTGTCAAACTCAATTTCATTGAGGGCCACATCAGGGTTGATTTTGACCTGGGGTGCGTAGTGGGCGTGGCCAGGGTGTGCATGGCCAGCTTGATGTCCTGCAGCCCTCTGCCAGTGAAAATGCAGCCCTCATGAGCTCCATTTTTGTTGGCACAGGCACCGCAGGCCAGTCCTTCACTGTTTCCAGGGAGGCCCCGAGGGCCAGATCTAAGAACCCTGTGGGCCAGATCTGGCTCACACGCCTTGAGTTTGACAAGCCTGCTCTAGACAAACGGAAAGTAAAAAGAAATTGCTGAGAATCATTGTATGTATAGAACGTATTCATTCACCCACATATATTTTCTTTCCATCCTTCTATATTTGCTTAAAAACATGTGCCAAATTTTAGCTAACTAAAGTAAAATATTGAGCATCATTAACTCATGATGGGCATATTTTTTCTGATATGCATAATCACGGTTATTTTTAGACTAAAGTATAATTCACCAAGTAAATGTATGAAAAAGAAGCATCTGGTTCAGAATAAGCTGCCCATCTTATTGTCATAATTTGGTTATATCCTAATTTTTAAAAATACTATAATGTCAGCTGTAGCCTAAAAACGAGTCTGTTACTTGGTAGACTCAAAACTTGTTTGTTTGTTTGTTTGTGTGTTAAAGGTCCAGGGAATGTCATTCATTGCTGCGGTTCTCATACTTAATCTGGAGGAGGCAGATGCTTTTATTGCCTTTGCAAACCTTTTGAACAAGCCATGCCAGCTAGCCTTTTTTCGTGTGGATCATAGCATGGTATGTGCCCGTATAATGACTTTCTACTATTATTTGACTTGATTTCTTCTTACCGCAAAATGTTCGTGGACAAGTAAGTAGATGTTCCTATTGCAGTCAGTGCTCGTCCTAGTTTTTGAAGCATCAGAGCTTTGTATTTATCCTTATAGCTACAGGTGCCATATTTTTGGGAGTATAAAACACACCTTTTTCCCTCAAAAAAGAGGCTGAAAATCTGGGCGCGTCTTATATACTGAATACAGCAATTTTTTTGCCTCCTGAAACCCCGTCCCCTTCACCAAAATGACCACACAGAGCCTGTAGAAGGCTTTCAGAGTGTTTCTTGGGATTAGGGAGGGCAAAAATGAGCAAAAAACAGGCTGTTTTTTGCTCATTTTGCCCAGGAGCACTCTACAAGCTTCCTAAAGGCTATTCATGCCTTTTTTTGTTTTTGAAGAAAAAAAACCCAGGCCCATTTTTTGGGAGGTCTGCAGAATGCAAAACTTTTTTAAAAAAAAATTTGCCTCTTCAAAACCTTGGTGCGTCTTATACTCTGAAAAATACGGTATTTGCACCCAAGGAACTGTGCCGGCAGTGTGGTCCCTTCGCAGAAGTATTGAATTTTTCAGAATTTGCACATTCTATTTTCAGTTCCTCTAGTTTTCTGTGACATAACGGTAATCCCTGCAGTCTTTTTGCCTTTTGGACAAAGAGAGAGCAAGAAAATAATACTCTGATTTCTTATGCCTAGTAACACCTGTCTTAGATACACTAGGGTTAGATTACTGTAACAAAGTCCTCATTGGGTTACCTTTCAGAAAAACACTTCAGAAGCTGCAGTTAGTTCTTCGAGAACGTTGCTGCCAGGAAAATATTGGGCATATTCTTGCATTGTTCCACTAGCTGCCAATATGTTTGGTCCAGAACATCTAATGTTTACTCCTATACCAGAAGTGTGTGTGGGGGTACTTGTGCCTTTCCAGTTGTTACTGAATTACATGCCAGTGGGGAATTCAGGGAATTGAAGTCCACTCATTGCCCAGGTTGAGAAACACTGTGTTAGAACCTTCTCTGTCTACCTACTATATATGAAAAAGTGAGGAAATTAGAGTGTTTTTGGTATTTGAACCAGTATTGCACCTGGTGAAACACTGGTGGCCTGGGCTCTGGTTATGTTTTGCCCTTAGTGAAGATAAGTCTGGGAAGAGGCTTCATTTGATCGGTTGTGCTAAAGCAGGGGTGTCCAAACTTAGGAACTTGAAGTCTTGTGGTCTTCAACTCCCAGAATTCCCCAGCCAGCTGGCTGAGGAATTCTGGGAGTTGATGTCCACAAGTCTTCAAGTTCCCAAGTTTGGACACCCCTGTGCTAACGTTTATTGCTAAATCATCTTTACATATTTTTATAATGTTACAGTATTTTTAATGTAGTGCATGTTATACAGTTTAAATTATTTTAAAGGGTATGCAGCCACATTTATTGTTGTTGGTTTTTCTCCCTAAAAGATTCCAGTTTGTTTTTCAATTGAATTGTACAGTTGTTATAATGTTGGATTAGAGATGGAGAAAATTCTGAAGCGATTTGTCTTGATCTGATTTCTTTACAGCTCAAAAACTTGGCATAGATTTTAACAGGGGTGCATAGACTTTCTATATTCACTGTATCTATGGACATTGTCTACTAGTACAGGTAGTCCTCAACTTACAACAGTTTAGTGACCCTTCAAAATAATAACGGCACAGAAAAAAAATTACTTACGACAATTTTTTTCACACTTATGACCATTGCATCCCCAAGGTCAGATGATTTATGTTTGGATGCCTGACAGCGGGTTCATATTTATGTCGGTTGCAGCAGGGGTGCCCAACCCACGGGTCGCGGACCGGTGCCGGTCCATGGCTTGATAGTAACCGAGCCGCAGTGAGCAGCGAAGAGAGTAGCGCAATTCTTGGGAAAGTGTAGCAAACGCTCTGCTATCCTGGTGGCTGGCTGGGGTGCTTCCTGGGGGCAGGGGCAATGGCCTGCATTGGAGGGGTTCGGGGGACCACCCGGTCCTGCATGGGGGGAAGGGGCTGCCAGGCTCTCCTGCCTGGAACGCAGCCCGTCCTTCCTGGCCCCGGCCGAGGATCCTTCGCCCGGGCCCCCTGGCAGTTTTCCCGCCTGATTGCACACAAGGTGCCCTCCCTGGGTCACGTTCCCACGGGTTCCCTCCTCGGGTTCCACGTGACCGCCAACACACGCATGGCCCACGTGACTCAACTCACCAGCTGAAGGCTCCCACCAGTCCACGAAATTTTTTTTACATGAAACTGGTCCCTGGTGGCAAAAAGGTTGGGGACCCCTGGGTTGCAGCATTGGTTGCAGCGTCGCCAGGTCATGTGATCACCTTTTGCGACCTCCTGACAAGGAAAGTCAATGGAGAAGCCAGATCCACTTAACAACCGGGTTACTAATTTAACAACCGCAATGATTTGTTTAACAAATGTGGCAAGAAAAATCATAAAATGGGATAAAACTGACTTAACATAAATTCTGGACTCAGTTGTGGTCGTAAGTCGAGGACTGCCTGTATCTGTATAAGTGTTTCTCAACTTTGGCAAGTTTAAGATTTGGACTTCAACTCCCAGAATTCCCCAGTGAACAATGTTGCCAAGTTGTCAAAGTTGAGAAACACTGGCCTACATTGCAAGGGTAATTAAAAGCTGGAATCATTAACCCTGAGTGTTTGAATATTAGCTAAATTATTTCTCAACTGCGTAATCTGTTGTACGGTAACCGCAATCTCACTTTTAGATATACTGTTTAAATAAGGCACACTCTATTCTGTAAGCTAATGTATAATTCGGCAGAAGTTTCAAAAAATTGTGACGTTTTGCATGCTTTCCTGTATTAAAAATTTTTCTCCCCTTTCTTTCTTTCTTTACAGATGCTGAAGTACTTTGCAGCATTTGAAGTATTTTTTGAGGAAAACCTGCCTAAACTGTTTCATCATTTTAAATCCTATAATCTTACCCCTGACATATACTTGATAGATTGGTACGTTGAAAACTTAATGGTCACATCATGCCACAGTGATAAACTTTCAGGCGAAGTTAAATGCGAACCAGATTTTAACAGGCATTCTAGGATTCCTCGTGATTTGAGGGTGAAGGCTCGTTCTCCAAGTTTGTGAGTTGGTTTCAAAACATTTTGCTGACAGGCCAGGTAACATCTTCAGTGGAGCTTAAGGGATGTCAGTGTCAGTGTTCTGCTGAAGATGTTATCTATCCTGGTAATGAAACATTCAGAAACCAACCCACAAGTTTGGAGAGCAAACTTTCACCCTCATCCTACACCTGAGCTACAGATATTTGCCATTATTGCAATCCTTGTGATTGGTTAAGGAAATCTGGTTAGGAGAACAGAAGTAACTAAGATATGTATGCATAAGGCACAGAGGAGTAAAGAAGAGAATGGGATTTAGCTGGTAGATGGCTTATTGAAAGCTATCCCATGGGTTTAACCTTCAATTGCTTATTAAAACAAAATGAGTTTTCTCCCTGGCCAAATAAGGTTGGTAAATATGAGAAAAGGAGAATAAACAGTGTTTCACTTAACTAGCTTCTGAGCTAAATTTTGCCTCCAAAAACAAATTCCTGGATGCTTGAACTACAACCCAGAGAAAAATATGCTTCTTATAACATTAGGCGTTCACATTCTGCTGTCCCCATGAACACTACTGTAGGACCAAACACAGCAGGCAGATTTTTTTTTAAGTGCAATACTGAAATTTAGTCAATGAATACAATAGGTTTTTATCTAAATGTACTGTATTTTTCGGAGTGTAAGATGAACCATGATTTTGAAGAGGTAATTAAAAAAAAATTAATTTTGCACTCTGCAGGCCTCCCAATCCCTCTGCATGCCTCATTTTTTGTGGAAAATAGGGCATGCGGAGAGTTTGGGAAGCCTGCAAAGTATTCCAGGGCGCTAGGTAGGGGGCAAAAACGAGCAAAATACGGCCCATTTTTTGCCCCCACCCCCAAAAGGGCATGCTTAGCCTTTAGGAAGCTTGCAGAGTGCTTCTGTGGGCTGGGCAGCGGGCAAAAACATGCCCCAGGCCTCCCAAACCCTATGCACATCTGTTTTTGTGAAGGGAGCGGGGTTTCGGGAGACCAAAAATGCTGTATTTCACCCTCTTTTGTGGGGTGGGGAAGGAAGGTGCGTCTTATACTCCAAAAAATATGGTAACGACATATCCACTTATTAAATTAGCTTTCCTTTTTGGAATCTGAGAGTCAGTGTTGACTTTAGGCTACTGGACAAGTCCCTGCCATTTTCATGACAAGATTTCAGAAGTAGTTTGTCAGTGGCTTTTTCCCAGGGCTGAGAGAGACTAGCCTACAGTCTCTCGGCTGACTTTGTGTTGACTTTAGGACTAGAACTATTTCCTGCTTTTCTAGCCTGGTATCTTTTTTTTTTTTAATTCAAAAAGTTTTATTGGTTTTTACAATTTTTTCCAAGGAAAGGGGTACATAAGGTATATAAGAAATATTTTGAAGGCATCCATATCGGGGGTGCAGGCCGCTCCCAATGCTTCATACAAAAATTAATTATTTTTCCATATAAGACGGCATGAGTTACATATGTCATTTCATAAACTTCGTGCATTCAATACATTATTTCAACAAGGCTTCCGAGCAAAGACAAAGAGAAAAAGCATTACAGTATTTAAAAAAAAATCATCCAG
>JAPKID020004527.1:0-11629 GCA_026931265.2 Tropidonophis doriae | reverse complement strand
CAAGGGAGAGATGACTAAATCCCCATTGCCTAGATCACTAATCCACTGACCAGAGACAAAAATCAGATCAAGCGCGTGGCCCGCCTCGTGAGTAGGGTCCTGAACTATTTGGGTCAGGTCCATGGCCGTCATGGAAGCCATGAACTCCCGAGACACCTCCGAAGAGACGCCCGCCGATGGCAGGTTGAAGTCCCCCGCGACTAAGAGCCTCGGGGTCTCCAACGCCACCATGGCGACCGTCTCGAGGAGTTCGGGCAGGGCTGTTGCCACGTAGCGGGGAGCCAGGTATATGACAAGCAAGCCCAACTGCCTACCAGGACCCCATTTCACGAGGAGGGCCTCGCTGCCCGTCGTCTGAGGTACAGTGGTCTCGATCGGTCTAATTGGTTGCCTCACCTGTGGGAGAAAAGAAACCCCTTTGCATTCAAACAATGATTGTTGAGTTTGGCTTTTGCCCTTTCCAATACAACGTCCTTTTCTGTTGATGTAATTTATTCCTTGAATATCATAAACCTATCCAGGGTTACAGAATGCTAAATTTATGGGTATCCCCATAGCATTCTCCTTGTTTGGAAGTCCAGCCAATTGAAATGTTATTCTCCTTGTGGCTGCTAGCAGGCATCCTGGGTTACTGAAGTGGGAGGACCTTCCTCCTTCTGCCTCTTCCCTCTTGCAGCTGAGTGTCTTGCCACAATTGACTCAGATTCCTTAAAGGGCAGAGGTTTGTTTTTCAGTATACCACAAAAGAAGGAAGCAGCATTCCTATTACTTTAAAGGTGAGTGTTGAGGATATCTTGATTTGGAGCATTTTTGTGTGACTGAAGTTTTTAAAAAGTTAATCCTTTTTTAAAAAATAAGTTTCTAACTTAATATGCAGATGAAAGAACTTTTTAACATTCAACTTGTCTTTAAAAAATTAGGTTATTTTAGCAACAGTAAATGTTTTCAAAATAAAATTACAGGTTTAAATTTTCCCTTTGAAGTGGAGGTTGCAATCTTGTATCTACTTTTCCAGAATGAGACACATTGAATTCAGTGGGATGTCTACTGATGTACATAGAATATATTTTGCAGGATAGGAGATACCATAATTACAATGTGGATTAATAACTAAGAGCTATTAAGAGGTAATATATCTAGTTTTGAATATTATAATTATTTAGGCAATTATTGTAAGTATAGTCTCCTGGGCAGCCTTTCCCACATGGATGCCTTCTAGATGCATTGAAATTACTGAAGTTAATAAATTAAAAATCATATTGGTTATATTGGACTCCCCAAATAATATATTAAAAAGAGTAGACATCAGATTTTTTTAATGCTGGGAGTATTAAAAAACTGAAGACTCATTGATCACATTATATGGTCATGTGATCATTTCATAACTTTTTGGGATTGTGTATTAATGTAGATTTGTAGATTTATGGCAAAATCCTTTAAATGTTAAAAATGTGAATGCAAGGTTGAATTTTATACCAAAGCTTTGGAATTTGGCTTTTAATAAGGGATTGTATTTGTATCAGTTATTGTATTAAATTGCATTAAATTGGAATAGGGATATTATTCCAGAATGTTTGATGGAAATGTGTGATTTATCAGTTTTGGAAAAGGTAATATTTTCTAATCAAAGGATGCATGATATGTGAAATTATGGTGGAGATTTTGTAGTCTCTCACAATAAACCTATTTTGCTTATAATATTTAATTCATTGGTAAACCAGTGACTCTTATACTGATAAGTATAAAAAGTAAGATTTTTTTGTATCTTCAGTTTGTATTTTTAATTTTATTTTCATTTAAAATTAAAGATTGATAGTTAAGAAATATAAAGATACTAAACATTTAAAAAAATATGTAGCTTTTGGCTACTCTAGATAAAGTAATTGATGTGGGAATTCTGAGTGACCGCTTTAGCAGCTGCTTTTTTTAAATTAGTTGCAGTTATCCAAGTTACATTTAAAGCATAAGCAATGAGGGACGATAGTAGCTCAGCACACATAGAAAACAGCAAATTGGTGGAAGCAATTTTGGGAAGCATTTTCTGTTGAGTATAACAATGCTTAATGTTGTGTTGTAAAAATTTGGATTAGAACCCTACAATTTACTACTGCACCCTTTTTACTTAAGAATATAATATTTAAAATGTTAAAGATTTTAAGAAAATGTTTAAAAAAACATGCTAAGAAGAAACATAATTCAAGACATGATTTGAAGAAAAGTCTGTTGGAAAATTAGGGGGAAAAAGAGTGATAGAGCTGTATTAGTGATTGTTCCTCTAACGTATGTCATATTACAAATTGTTATTTAGCAAGGTTCATTTGTACTATGCAATAAGACAAGGTTTAGCTGTAGTTATTAATCTAAAATTACATGGATGCTCTCAGTGCTAAATAGTGAAAGAACCCTGAAGTATAACCATTGGTTAAGCCAAATCAATTTTGTGTACCCTGTTTACATATCTTGGGGTAAAATATTTAGATTGGTAGAAATTACACTTACATTTGGTGGCTGGCTAGAGAAATATTGTTACTAATCAAATAGACAGTTGCTTAAAGAATGCAACAGTGAATTGCAGAGAACTTGAAAAACATCATGGGATAGTTTATAACAAACATCTATGTCTCTGCACTTCTGAAATCAGCCTGTACTTAAAAAGCTTAATCATCCTTTATAAATAGAAAATGTGTAAATCAACTGAAATTTAAGTTAATCTTTATTTTTAATATCCTTACAATACTGAAGAGTATGATTAAATATATCTTTACATGGCCTATTAAAAGCTGCACTTTTGCTGCACAAGACAATTTGGATATTATTATTTAGGCAGTCTGTGTAATATTTTCATTAAGTCTCTTCGTAAAACATTACAGTGAGTTAAGACATTCCAGAACATCTTATGAGACTGAGTGGTAGTGGGATCAAGATGAACAACAACAAAAAATATTGATGACTTTTGGTACTAAAAATGGTAATAGTGATTAAGGTTTAAAGTATTACTCTAGAATAGATACTTATCATTCCTAATTTGTTTAGGAGATATGTAGTTTTTTTCTAGTCCAAAGACGCTGGTAATGGTGGCCTGGATGGGTGCAAACAAACTTTATGTAGGATGGAGATGGTGTTGGGACTGTGCAGCTCCCAGCCTTATAATATTTGAACATTGCTAAAAACCTAGTGGTTCTCCCAAGACATGGGTTGGGGTGACTGTGGACCCTGGTTTGGTATAATGCAGTTTAATTTGGTTTAACATTCTGGTTGGTTGCTTTCTCTTACTTTTTTTGGACATGATCGAAGAAGAGTCTTTGCCTTGTGCTGTGGCTCCTGTTCTGTGGAATATCTTGCTCTCAAGGTCAGATCTGCATCCACTCTTTCAGCCTTCCAAAATGCCTTGAAGTCATGGCTGTTCCAATTAGCTTCTGGTCCCAATGGGGCTGTGGCACTTTGAAGGGGCTTAATGAAGTACATAGAACGTCACCTCCTCCTTGTGCACATTTTGCTCCCTCTTTCTCCTGTTTAGTTTTATTTTAATTCATTTTTTAAATTTAAGATTTTTACTTATTGTATTAATGTTTTTTAGTGCATTTTATTTAATGTCTGTAAGCTGCCTAGAGTTTCTTTTTGTGAGGTGGATGGTATACAAGTTGAGTGAATGAATGAATGATTGAATTTTTAAGCAACTCTTGGTTATCGAGTCAAGTGGCCTCAAAATTGGATTAAATAAAGTCTGCTGACTTGGGTGGAGATACCTGCTGAGTCCAGAAATTCCTCCTCCTCTTCTTCTTTGCCCTTGCCATTTGTGTACTGCCCATATCCAGTGAAGACAGAATGCAATGCTGAACCTGGATCCAATTTTAAAGGAAGTTTGGCATTTGGTAGACCAGGTGACGTATAAGGGCAACACATCATTAATTACATAATATACTATTGCATTTTTGTTGTGGAAGATGAAGAGAATCTTGTTTGTAAAATATTCTGTCACATAAGGGAAAGATTAAGGCAAATGGTTTGGATGCATCAAAATTTCTAGTATATTGTTTCATAAAATCAGTTCCAAAATGGTTTAAATTATATGTGTTTATATAAATGTACTCCTCAGGTGGTGTCATATAGTATGAATCCTTTAATAAGAAGCAAGACAACCTTTTATGGACTTCACAGTTGAGTAGAGCCAGGTCTGGTTGATATTTGGAAAAAGTAAAAGCTGCAAATTAGATTGATGGTAAATTAAAAGATGAAAACACAAGCCATTTCTATAGCATTATAAAGAAAATGTTAATGATTTGACAGTTTTTAGGTATCCTGTATAGGTATAAAAATCAGGGAGTTTGTGCCTTTTAAATATAGAGATTATGAAACTTATTTCAAAAACACAACATTCTATTTCTCAAGTAGGAGTCATCTACAAAATAAGCTAGTTCATTTTTGAATTCTATGTAAACTTTAGTACAGTCATTATGAGTCTTTTCCAGAATTCAGTGGGTGGGTGCATTGCTCAATCAGATCTCTTTGCTCTTTTGCTTTCCTTTTTTGTAACTAGAGAATTTGACCAGAAATAGCCTTGTGGAGGATGAGAAAATAAAAACAAAGCTTGGCAATAGCCACATTATTCTTGGAACAGATGGAAATGACTTCGTATACATAGTGATGTATAGAAGTGTAATGGTATGTGGGAATGACCTTGAAGGACAAGGAGAAAATATGTTGCCTGGCAAACAATCAGACCAGAGGGAAGAGCCTCCTGTTCTTAATGGAGAAAGAAATTTAGGAAGGGCTTGCATTAATTGATCAGTCTATTAAAAGTGGTGGCAGGATCTTTTCAGATTTCAACTTTCTATTAATGTAGCCCTATAATCAAGTAGACTTGGCTCGCTTGGTCATATTTCTTGTCAGGCTTACTGAAAAGGCTGATGGAACAATGACTGGCAATAAATGTATAAATCTTCTCATATTTGCTCCATTAACTCACATGAAAAAAATACATATTAGTTTTAACTTATGTGTTTAGAACAGATAACAGGAGACTAGAAATTATCATCTGTACTATAAATAATTTTTGTAATCATATAAACAGTAAAAGATGGACTAGATTTCAAAAGGAAGTAAGCAGCAGAGGTTGTAGCTTCTTGACTGCTAAATGGATAGGAACCTTAACATTTTACAACCTGCAGTGTTGATTACACACACACACACACACACACACACATTTAAATGACATCTAATATCTTTCAAATCTTTTTGAATATTATTTGGCAGAAGGACAATCCACAGGTAGAAGAAAAGTGAAATAATCGCCTTGATAGTTAAAAATCAAGAGCAGGTGACCCAAAGATTAAGAGAAAAGTGCTTAAAAATTAGAAGAGGATTTACTCAGCCTCATAAGCAAATTACATTGACATAATAGGGATTAATTCCTTAGCTTTTGAACCCTGAATTAATGAAATCTTGATAAAAATAATAAGGTCCAGGCGTAACATTAAAATATTCAGCACAATATTTTTCTAGAATTATTTGTAGGCCAATACTACTCAAGCCTTTATTTGCAAAGTAGTTCTAGCACATGGGTGTCAAACTTGCTGTGTCACATTGCCATTATGTGATGTTTCATGACATTTTGCGGAGCTGGGGTTGGTGTGGCTTATGTGTGACGCATTTGGCCTAAGGGCTGCCAGTTTGACACTCCTAGCATTTTTAGTCGGTAGCAGAAGAATCCCCAGGCATACTGACAAAAGCAATGTTGCAATATATGCCCACTACTTTCCTAAATGTGTTGTAATTCATACATGCCTGAGGAAAACTTGAGGTCCTATGGACACCCCTGGTCAGCCATATTACAAAACCATCCTTCTACTAAAGGATTTCATCTATGGTATTTTTAAAAGTTAAAAACACTTCATGGATGGAAGTGCTTCCTTGCCTTTTTAAATATTTTTTTAAACTTCCCATACTTATTTGCATCCCTGAGTTTTCCTGTGTCTCACCCAGAGGTGAGATTCAATTTATTTATTTTTACTACTGGTTCTGTGGGTGTGGTATGGCTTGGTGGGTGTGGCAGGGAAGGGGAAGGATACTGTAAAATCTCCATTCTCTCCATACTCCAGGGGAAGGTTACTGCAAAATCCCCATTCCCTCCTGATCAGCTGGGACTCAGGAAGCAGAGACTAGATGGGGGTGGGGCCAGTCAGAGGTGGTATTTACTGGTTCTCCCAACTACTCAAAATTTCTGCTACCGGTTCTCCAGAACTTGTCAGAACCTGCTGAATACCACCTCTGGTCTCATCCAAGGACTGACCGGCCCTGACTGCATTGTTTAGGGTTCAGAAAAGATCAGTTTAGTGTTGTGAACTTCTGAAATGGCAAATACTTTATTAAAGATGCTAAAAGTTTATATATTTGAGCAACATTTGAAACATGACTCTGCTTTCCACTAAGAATGGCCAAAACTTTTAAATTAGTAGTGAGACTTATAACTTTCCTCCCCCTATTCATCATACCGCCCTGGGTCCTTTTTGGAGAAGGTGCAGGGTATAAATTTGAATAAAATAAAAAAATAAAAAAATACCAAAATATATTGAAATATTGCATGTGTGTTCTATTGGTATATTTTGAGATGATACTGGAAAACAAATTCTCTGTGCGAGGGAAACTTTGGTTGCTATGAACCCTTTATCTCTTTATCTCTGTTGATAATATAGGTTGTAACTGCTGACTCTCAGCTGGGATCCCAGCTAGTGATCAGCTCTCACAGGGGCAGTTTCTTTGTGTCTTTATCCAGATTACATCTGAGATTAACTAGCACAGTGACACTATTCTAAATTTGAAATGTAGGTAATAAAGTCTTGGTAATTTGTTAAGAAAAGGAGAATTTCTTATCAGGATTAGATAGGAAACCATGTGTCAGAAAAAAAAGAGATTGATTTTCTTTCTCAGCATATAGTCTAGCCTTGGGAAATTCCTTGTCTCTGCAGCAAATGTAAAGCTCTGTGAAATTTGATTTAGTTCTGCCTCTAATCTTCAATTTAGTTTTCATTTTATACTATCGCTTTGGGTTTCCTTACCTTGGAGATAACTGCACTGTTAGGCAGCATATTCTACATATATGTGGTTAGCTGTAATAAAATATGTTTTATTTTATCTTTATAAATTACTTTTACGATCAGTCTGATTTAACATTGTTTACTGAATAAACTAGTTGTTGTTTTATTGTTGCAATGACATGTAAAGATGATGTTGTTTAAGTAGAAGATAGTGTAATTTCTAGACAAATTATTCAAAAGTTTGCAATAAAACCAGCTGTTTAGTTTAAGTAAAAATGTCATTTTTAGTGACTGGTTTATACCCATTCCAAATGTAAGGATATGAGCTATCTGAAAAGTAGCAGTGAAAAATATGTTATTTGACAGTTTGTTTTCTGATTTACTGATGATCAGATGTAAATTATATGTTTTGCTTCTGAAGTTTTTTAATATAACATAGCGCCAAGATTGACTTATTCATTAAGCACAATAGGCCTAAGGCTCATGAAAATGTTTACTCACTTTTTAAATAGGCAAGAAAGAAATGATTTTCATGCCTTTTAATAAATAATTTATTCCCATGCCTTTTAATTAAAAAACCACCAACGAAACACAAACACTTAGAACATGAAACCAATTATCTTCTTTGTAACCTATAGGCACAAGATGAATACTAAAATTTAGTAACTTTGATGATTTGGGGCAAACATAATAATTACTTGTGGGTTAATTGTTATTATAAATTGCATATATTATTCACTGTTCCTCACGTCTCTGTAAAAAATAAAGAATATCATGCAAAATATTTTAATACTATTATTTTCACTTATGGAGGGTCTATAACAGCAAAAGTGCCTAAGTCCTACAAAAGTCATAATGTGGTCTTGATTAGTGCTGTGTGCATATCAGTGAAAAAAGATAAGCCTTCCTGTAACAGGTTCTGTATTAATGAAAAACATCAAAACCACTATCAGGCTATCCACCCCAAATCAAAGCCTTCTACCCAGGAAACCATGCGATCTATAATTCAAACATTCCGGGTGAGAAATAAGAATTTCATCATCCATCCAGTTCTTCTGAACTTAGTTCAACTTTATAGTTGTATTTCCTTTGCATTCAGATTTGTGAATGATTTGGAATGTCCTTGTTTTGAACATCAATACTTTTGCACAATGATTTGTACTAGAGATGGGGAACCTATGACCCGAAGGCTGAACTTGGTTTTCCAGACTTTCTATGAAAGCCTTCTTTCTTGGGCAGTTGCTGTTTCAAGAGGCTGAAATAAATAGTGCTTCACTGGGTCTTCATTCACATTTCTTAGGAAAGAAACAGGCAATCAAAGCCGGAAAAAGAATGAATGTGAATGTGATGTATGTTTAGGTAAGAAACCTACAAGATGGGTGGTGATTTTGCCCATCTCTAAATCCATCTCTTTCTCTTCTTCTTCTTTGTCTTTGTTTTGTACCATTCTACTCAATTATACAGGTAGTCCTCGACTTACAACAGTTCATTTAGTGACCATTCAAAGTTGCAGTGGCACTGAAAATGCGATATATGACCATTTTTCACACTTACCGTAGCATCTTCACGGTCACGTGATAAAATTTAGTTGCTTGATTCGTATTTATGATGGTTGCAGTATCATGATACTGCATCTTTTGCCACCTTCCAGCAAGCAAAGTCAATGGGGAAGCCAGGTTCACTTAACAACTATGTTACTAATTTAACCATTGCAGTGATTCATTTAACAGCTGTGGCAGGAAAGCATGTAAAATGGAACAAAATTCACTTAACAATTATATGGCTTAGCAACAGAATTTCTGGGCATAACTTGTAGTCATAAGTCAAGGATTATCTGTAAGTAAAAATTGTGGGAATTGTTGGAACTGATACAAATAAGTTTGGAAAGAATGTACTGAAGGATCTTTATTGCCTTTCTTTTTACATGTAGTAAAAGACAATTTCATGACATAAATAAGCTTAACTTTTTTTCTTTCTGCAGTGCTTAGTTATAGGGAAAAGAAAACCCTAGCATTGGGGGAGATTTTTCCTGAATTGGTGTGCTGAGGGAGAATTTGATTGAAATTGTTCTTGAAGAAGCAAGACATAATTGTTTACCACTGGGCCAATGACCAGTCAAGTTCTATATTGCTGTTTAATTAAAGGAGGCTGGGGTGGCATTTATATTTTTATACAATGGTGAGATTCATAGTTGAACAAGCTTGTGTTACTCGTATAGATGTAACCAGAATTGTGTGTTTTGGTATTTTTTTCTATTTTTGATAGACCGCGAATATAGGGATTTTATTTTTAAAATAAAAAGCTGTAAGTTAAGTTATTATTACTAATGGATTACGAATTAATTTTCCTAAATTGTGGGAAACCATGCGTGAAAAGGATCTGGGGAGGACATAAAATAGATTTGAGAGCCGATTGTCTATCCCTGAATTAACCCAAGACTTTGATGCCTAGTTTTGCCTTTAGAATAGCTATCGTTGATTTCATTTCAAATTTCAGTTGTAATTTAACAAGTCTATAGGAACACTTGCACCTTTTTCTTTGTCAATTATTTACTTTTATAGTACTAAACATGCTATACAGTTATGTGTTTATGTGTTCAGGATGAAGTTGGCTATCTAAGGGAAGGACATTTTCTACCCAATGAAAGTAGAATTTATTGAAGAGAATTTAAGCAGATTAGAGCCAGCACTTTATTGGATTAGCCTCTTTGTTTTAAGAATGTTTGCTGTTTTTCTAGAGAAGAAAAATCTATTTTTTTAAAGGAATTTATCTACGGTAGTATAAACCTTAGGTTATTTAAGGGACCATCTCTTGCCGGTCACAACCACCTGACCCCACTAGAGTGGTGTGGCAAGGAATGTTGCAGGTCCCGTTCCCTAAGAAGGTAAATCTGATGGGACCCAGAAGAAGGGCCTTCTCCATAGTGACTCCCTCCCTCTGGAACATCGTCCCTCTAGAAATTAGACTGGCCCCCACTCCAACACTCTTCCAGAAGGCTCTGAATATGTGGTTTTTCCAGCGGAAGTGGAGAAGCCAGACTGGGATGGAGCTCATTAAATGGTTGGTTTGAATGTGTGTTGTTGAGGGGGTGGGTGGGTTTTTTATTTTTTATTTTTCCTTTTTATTATTTTAATTTTTCTACATTTTTAGAATTATCTGTAAGCCACCTAGAGTCACTTTGATAGGCAACTATATAAAATATCTCAATAAAATAAATAAAATAGAAATTTAACCTAATATTTTGATTTACAAAGACTGAAGAAAGCTGGGAAGTACAGAAATCATTGAACAGACAGTACTTTGGTACAACAAAGCCAAAAACACTCTGAACAAAAGGAACTCTCTGTTAGCTTTTTCCCTTTATGATTGTGGTGACATGCAGACAACAACACATATGTACACCTGCTCTTTATATCCTGACCAGGGTACACTTGAGGGCTTCAGGGCAACACAACAGAATTCAATTAATTTTGCTAGTTTCTGGGTAAGATCTGTTTAATTTACACATATTTTAATCTTGCATATTATATATTAAGTTTTATATCATATACTATGCCTCATATTAATCTTGATGCTTCTGACATGAATAAACAAACATTGACAGTCTTTGGGTTAGACCCAAGCTTAGTCATATTTAGAAGAAGGAATTGATTTTGGGTTGATCATGAACCACTAAAGTCATTTGTACTTACTCTTTTGATTCTGGAATATAAATTGCATGTTTGTCAAGATGAAAATTCTATTGAAATGTAAAACCTTCCAATTGTACTCATCATTATGCTTGATTATCATGATTTTGAAGTAATATACAGTATTATCCATGTATTGCATGATAGGGTTAGTGGATATAAACTCTGGTCGAAACAAGCTTCTTATAAAGCTTAAGCTGTGAATCAGAAATTTCAGCCCATCATCTTTAGTATACTGTACTGTTTTATAGGAAAGCTCAGGCAATTTTGAAGCTGCCTTCTAAGTCTCTTCCTACCGCTGATGATTAAAGAAAATGTATAGACCTAAAATTCCCATTGTCTAGCTTTGACCCGAGAATTACATTTAAAGTCAAAACAAAACCAGTTTGGGTGACCCAAATCCCCTTTGGCATGGTGACAGTCCTAGCAAGTGGGAGTGGCATTGTCTAAACTGTAAAGGAAATTTCCACTGGTAATGATCCAAAAGCTTGGTATAGTATTACCAACCTCAGCCTTACTCATTGGTATGTAATGATTTCACAAGGAATAGATTGCAACATTGCTTTACAGGAAGAGAAAAACTCTGAATCTTTGACAATTCTCCATTAGACCCAGAGGGCTTTTAACAAAAGGCTTGGGCATGCTTTTTTCAGTGCTCCTTTAAATAATGGGGATTTTTTTCTAATAGGCCTGTGGTGTTGTCAGTGCATAGGTGGGACAGTGTGCCTGCTGTACTTGGGTTAGGCATGTTGCAATGTTAAAAATCCTTAAGAGGTAGCTACATTCAGTGTGGATAAAACCTTCTGAACAAAATGATGGCAGAGCTTGTTCCATAGATAGATAGATAGATAGATAGATAGATAGATAGATAGATAGATAGATAGATAGATAGATAGATAGATAGAT
>JAPKID020004526.1:0-11630 GCA_026931265.2 Tropidonophis doriae | reverse complement strand
ACTTTTAATTTGCCTGTGCACCGCCCCGAGTCCCCTTTGGGGGAGAGGGGGCGGTCTATAAATTCGATTTAAATAAATAAATATGGTTGCTGGTCAATGGTGATAGATTGGGAGAGGTTAATATCAAGAGATTTTTTTCCCAGGGGACTCATTATCATCATTAAACATTGTCATTGTATTGATTTATCGTTCAAGGATACTGAACAATCCAGGCCATGCTTATTGTAGAAAGTTATCACCCACCCCTCTCCTAGAAGAATGAAATATTCTAGAAAATATTTAAAAGGCAGAATATTATATCTCCTTGGATGAGGAAAGAAGAAACATACTCTTGGACACCAGCTCCCACTTTTGTTAGAAGCCTCAGAAAGACTGGGCCATCTTATCTACAAGACAAAAGGCTTTCAGCTTCAGGGTGATAGGATTAGCCCTCACTCAAGATCCAAACCAGGACAAAGCCATTAAGCCATAAGAGGAATTGGCCAACTCCCTTTCAGAACACATGCCTCTTCATTACATCATCCAACAAGATCCAACCAAGCCCTAGATAGCTTACAAGGCCCTTGCCACAGGAACAGGAAATTCAAGTTCAAAGCCCAAGAGAGGGTATAAATAACACTCACTCTCCACTCCATGTGTTCAGCTGCACCAGGACCATGTGCTTAATAGTTCTGCTCCTTTAAACCAGCTTCCCAATTAGCGGCCATCTTTCAAATGTCTTTCTCCCCACTTGGAACTGAATCCAGATGGATATGTCTTCCAAAACTATTAAACTTCAAAAATATTTGACAGGTTATCCCACCATCTTTACATTGACAACCTGAACCTATATGGTAAAACATCATCTGAAATAGAATCACTGCACAACACTGTCTATGTATACAATCAAGAAATTGCAATTGAGTTTGAACTGGACTAACGTGCCATCTGCACCATCAAGAGAAAAATATTAGTATGGAAATAATCAAGGTTCCCTATAGAAATAGCATCAAAAGTGTGTATGAAGATGGTCACTATACATACATGGGCATCTTTCAAGCTAACATCATTAAGCACATTGAAGAAGAAAGTGAGAAATGAATACAACATGAGACCGAAGAAGATCTTAATGTCAAAACTCAGTGGAGGAAATAACTTTAAAACTATTAACACCTGGGCAATTCCAGTCATTAAGTACACAGCTGGAGTAGTGAACTGAGCTCAAGTAGAAATAAAAGTCCTGGATAAAAAAGAGCAGAAAAACAATCACAAAGAATCATGCCCTTAATCCATGCAGCTATATTGACAGACTCCATTTACCAAAGAAAATAAGTATATCAGACAGTTGAAGAGGAAAAGGGGATGTTGGAAGAATATCTGAAGGACAGTGAAGAAGGTGCACTGAAGCTGATTGATCACAAAGGCTTACTGAAGAGTCCAAACTGGCCTACAAGAAAGAACACTATACACTTCTCTTTATCCATAAAGTTCATATTCAGTAAAAAAAAAATGCCAGTGAAAGCTTAAACAATAAGGCTTTTAAGAAGAAACTCAAGGACAGAGCACTTGGTAAAGTAGTGTTATTATAATATTAGAAAAGCCATTAATGATACATAAGCCGCTACCAGAAGTGCAAGACTCGAGCCAGATATATAATAGAGACAAGGTTGAAATCTTATACTTACATTATAATTTATCCAATGGTCAGTTTGCTGCAGCATACTGGAGAGATTCACCTCATCAATCTGCATGGAATTTTCCAGATGATAAAATCTTAATTATTGCAGAAAGCAATTATTATATGAACTAATTCGGCAGCGTTCTTTGCATTTTCAGAGTGGTGAGGGTGGGGGATCAGAGGGAAGAAAAGACTATTTCCATTAAAAGCAATAATAAAATGGTCTCCTTCCTACTGAAATTGAAGCAACCTCAGATCAACACAGGCCTGATAACGTGGCTGAAATGCAAGGTTGCAAGGGGAATATTGTGAATTAATCTTGACTTTAGTGCACTGTTACTGTTTGCCTAAAAATCAATCTTTCTGGCATTTTTATAGGCATTCTGCAAATGGAAAAGAAGCAAATGAGCCATTTGCTGCTTTTATTTTCTGTATATAGTCATGCCTTTAGTTTTCCCATTTGGCTCTTACTTTTTTTTTCAGCAGAGAAATTCTTGTTTTGCAATATAATTGAGACTCTAATTATTAGTTATGGCTGGAATCTGATTCTGTGTCCCTGAAGATATACCTATTGTTGCACGCGAACCACTGAAAACATATATAAAAGTTGGGTTATAAAGTCATTACAAAACAGCAGTATAATGACATATCCTTCAGTTCAGAAGGACTGAAACTAAAAAATGTCACTTTGATTTAGTGTATAAACTTGAAATATCTAATTTCATTTTTTTCAAATGATATCTGCCATAGCTTACGGTGCCTACAGTTTAAGATGCTTGAGGGGAAAGGCATACAATATGCATGTTCTAATTTAAGGGCTGATATTTTCAAGGTCACAGAATAAACATTAACATTGTGATTGGAGGTGAGTAAAAGAAAGCTTTCTGTATGAATCTGAACTCCTAACCTATCACAGCTTCTGTGAAAACAGAAGAAAAATTTAATTGGTGTAGCTAAATTGTTCTTTACCTATCTGGTCAAAATAAATGAATATTTCCACTTCAGACATAGGTGGGAGAAATAGGTGGATCAATGTCAACCTGTAACATTTAAGGGAAATCATATTTATGACTTCAGTTTAAATCAGAAGTGAACAATTGCATTAAATATTATTTCTAAGTAATCTATAGAGTTAGAATCTACCATAAATAATAATGTGCCTTTAACGACTCCTTGACACATAGGAGAGAAGCTCAGATGAAACAGTAAAAGAAGACAGCCAGCAACATCGTGCCAGCAGGTTGATTTTAAGAATAGAAGAGAAGGGAACGGAACGGAACGGACAGAACAACAGAACAGAACTCCTTATTGGCCAAGTTTGATTAGGCAGAAATGAATTTGTCTTTAGTGCATATGCTCTCAGTGTACAAGATACATTCATCAAGAATCATAAAGTACAACATTTAATGATAGACTTAGGGTACCAATAAGCAATCAGGAAATAATATCAATACAAATTGTAAGGATACAAGCAACAAAGTTACAGTCACACAATCAGAAGTGGGAGGAGATGGGTGATAGGAATGATGAAAAGACATAGTAATAGCAACACAGGCTTAGTAAATGGCTTGACAGTGCTGAGGGAATTATTTGTTTAGGAGAGTGATGGTATTTGGGGGAAAAAACTGTTTTTGTGTCTAGTTGTCTTGGTGCGCAGTGCTCTATACTATCGTTTTGAGGGTAGGAGTTGAAAAAATTGATGTCCAGGATGCGAGAGGTGTGTAAATATTTTAAGAGTTCCAAAGTCACATAACACATAAGTAAATCTCACCAATGAAATCCATGTGTGCTGACATCCAAACACAAGTCCCAAGAAGTGGTGCAAATCCATGACACACCACAAAAGAGCCAGAAATGGGAAACACCATGAAACTGAATACATTCTATTATAACAGTTATCTCTAACAATCACTTGATTCCCAATGTCTGGCTAAATAGATTCAAGCCCAGTGTTTCTCATTGGGAGGAGTGAGGCTGCTTCCTTGTGAGTAGCCTTACTGACCTCTGTTTCTCTTCATTCCGCTCATTCATAAGGGCAGCAGCTATTCCTGTGGGCACTCTGAGCACTCCTGGGGACTCATGGTACCCCTATCTGATGGCTCTGATTGTGGCTCACCACCTTATTGGATCCACTAACCACCAGGGGCATCACACAGTTATCTGATGAAAAAGATCTCAAACACTCCTAGACTTTTTTTCAGGGCAGCTCATCTCTCAGTTGAATCCCTCCCAAGCATAAACAGGAAAAACCCCAGGAAAGGTACAACAGATACTGCTTTGAATCTATCTGAATCAATTGCTGGAGTACTCAAATCCCATCCACCAGTGGTTTATATTAATAAATTATTCCACTCTGTCTGTCCTTTTAATTTGTTGGTAACAACAAGGAAATTGATTTTACTTGGTCTGTTAATCTATTTCACCCATGACTTGAAAACAACTTGTTTGATGGTATCAAAATGCATGTTGGATTTAGACACAATTTGAGGAAACCCAGCGTTTTGTAGAAACAGTAAATACATCAAAAATCAAGCAATACTAATGTCCTGTCTGTGATATTAACCTAAAAGTAACCAAGAGGGATATCCCTTGGCATCTGCAGCCAGTGCCTAACCACATAATTAATCAGACAGTCTAATTTCTTTAGAATGTCATTACCTATGACTATGCACTATTTGTGTATTAAATAGATTTTCACAATTTCAATTATTGATGGAGCTAAAGAGATGCCTTGAAAATGTTCTGAAACATGTTGTGTAGCTTAGTGGTATGTTTTGGGATAAACTAACTATTCCAGGTGAATTGGAATCTGAAATATCTAACAGACTCTGGGGTTCCTGAATATGAATGTATTTATACATCAATAAGTAGAGGGTAAAACAATAATATATTTCCTCCTTCCATCCTTGGTGAGGATAAGATCTAAAGACTTCTTAGAATTCAATTTCTGGCCTAATAAAAAGCTTCAATCAGTTGGTCCAACGTTTCCTGCAGATTTAATCATCAGCATAGGTTAAGCAGTCAATCAATAGACCACAAAAATCAAACCCAACATTAGGAATAATTTCTGAACAATATTGTCTATCAATAGGAGAGAAGATAACAGTCTCCTTACCTAACTCTTCATCCACAATTTGCACAGTTCTCTGTTAACTTCATACTAAAACAAAACAAAATCTATAAAGATATTGAAGGTATGTGACTAAATAAGGAAGAAAACCAGTAGCAGAAGCCACATAGAATAATATGTAATGAAATACTGTGCCTTGGAGATTTTCAGAAGCAGCATTGTCCATTGGCAATTAATTCTTCTTCTAAAGATATTGTAGCAAAGTTGTTGCCCCAA
The DNA here is from genome assembly GCA_026931265.2 of Tropidonophis doriae. Taxonomy (NCBI): domain Eukaryota; kingdom Metazoa; phylum Chordata; class Lepidosauria; order Squamata; family Natricidae; genus Tropidonophis; species Tropidonophis doriae. The sequence goes on along the minus strand of JAPKID020004526.1, from coordinate 6,627 downwards.
GCCATCTGTCTTTCTTAAGCAAAACATATGGTAGAGGAGAAAGAGTTGGGGTATTACAGAGATATTGAACCAAGATCTTATGGGAAGTACAGAGATTAATAGATGCAACCAACACTGTAAATGGGGCTCCATCTTTAATATAAGCACCACTTGAGAGCAGGTAAGATATTTAGGCAGATTCTTAACTGCTATCATGATGGTTTATGTCAAGTAGCAAGTTCAAAATCACATATTTTATCTAGGCCCAGAACATTAGGATTCATATCTGGCACAGGCACAGGCACGTAAAAATATCCAGGATTTGCCACAAAACAATGGAAGGCTTCACAGATGATTCCATATTGATAGTACTTAATCCATATTGATAGTACTTAATCTGTTTCATGTCAGATGTTCCAGGTGTAAGTTGAATTTAAGCTTTATTCCACTGCTTTATTCCACTGCTTGGACAATATAGTGAAGGCAGGGTCTTTCCAGAGGAGTTTATATGGGTGGCATCATAATTCACCCTCCAGATAGATTTATTTGACTGAAGCCAATTATGCCAATTATCACTAGACATTTATTGTAACAACTCTGCAGTCTGCTGTAAAGTAAGACTGCCTGACAAAAGGTCAGTGGCAATGGAAAAAAAGTGTCTGCTTCCATATTAGGTTTCTGGACATATTCAATACTGAAGTCCAATACGATGTTCCTCCATGAAGTAGTAGTAGAGTCAGTGACAAAGTCAAGAATAGGGACTAGAAGACCCAATGAACAGGATGTCTCTGAATATGGGAAAAACTGAGGAGCTGGAGGGGACCATTTGATATACTTCAGATGTTTGTTAATCATTTTTCAAGAGATCTCCAGAAAGAAAGCAATATCTGGCAAAGCTCATTTTAACATCCCAACAATCTAGGGATGATATGCATGTTGTTGTAAAGCCTTGCCATCTTCTGGAGATTTAATCAGTGGTTTAGATGGAAGGGCTGTGAATTGCTCAATATTTAATTTCACAGGATTGTGATGGAATATATGCATAGAAAGACATCACTAGGGTGGACATTAGATACCACAGAAACACAGACAGGAACAGATAGTGATACTGCCAAAATAATTGCTCATGTCTGCTGTGTTTCTGTCACTTGTTATCTTGAATCCCAGGGGGATCAAAACATTTCTTTATTTGTCTCTTTGAAACCAGAAAAGAAGACCCCTGCACGTGATTAGCAGGATGGCCTACATTTTCAATCACATCTAGTGGGCCAGTTGCACAGAAGGTTTCAAATCAATAACACTTAATGTCTTGAAATCAGAATCCATTGTTGGTTTATCTCAGATGTCACACACTTCAGTTTAGGATAAGGTACTACCATTGCCCTAAAAATAATCGTGGCGGCCAATTGCTCCATTGAATATTATACAGATACTGAATGATAGCATAGTTAATCTTCTCAATGAATTTATTGGTGTATAATTGGGAAGATGTCCAAATATGTGGGACAGATGTTTTCTATTTATGGAGAAACCCATGCCTGCCTGGTCTTCTACAAGCTCAGCAATAGATTGTGAAGAAAGCTCATCAGAATGAAATTTCAGACATAGAGATCAAAACATATACTCCATTCTTAGGAAGCTCTTGATTGCATGATCTAATAAAATAAGTCACCACATTTGTTGGATCAATCAATTGTGGTGGAGGGATGGAAAAGAATGGGAGAGGAACAGAGGTGCAAGAGAAGGGAAGGACATGATAGCAGTGTTCCAATATTTGTGGAGCTGCCACAAAGATGACAGGGTCAACCTATTTTCCAAAGCACCAAAAGGCAGGACAAGAAGGAATGGATGGAAACTAATCAAGGAGAGAACAATCTAGAGCTAAAGAGAAATTTTGATGATCCACCCCAACACATTAGGCCTAGGTAAAATGGCCAAATACTATGAATTTTTAGACACCCAAGGAACACTAAAAACCAAGCAGGAATTAAGAGACCAGGGAGTGATTATAGACTGGTGGTCATATATCCAACTACAATCTAAATATAAAAAGGATCGAGACGAATTTGGAATTGAAATAGAACCAAAGCAACTAGACAAACTGCTATTAGGTACAGAAGAGAAATTAATATCAAGGATATACAATTGTTTACTAAATTTTGACATGGCAGAGGAAATAGTAAAAGAACCAATGATAGGGCTAAAAAAATGGATTCTAATATTCAGTTGTCAGATTGGGAAAGAATTTGTAATAAAAATGATACAATAGCAAAATCTATTGTGTAGAAAGAAAACCAATACAAAATGTTTTAGTGCTGGCATTTAGCCCCCTTGATACTGGCAAAAATGTATCTGAACTTAAATCCAAACTGTTGGAAACAGGCACAGAGTACCTTCTTTCATGCATGGTGGTTATGCTCGAAAGCAAAAAAATATTGGACTAAAATACAAAAACGGTTACAGAAAATTACAAACAGCCAAATAGAGCTCAAAGCAGAATTGTTCCTTCTGGGGATTATTAAGGGAAAGCAGACAAAAGAGATAAAATATTTAATTTTGCACGTAATTACAACAGCAAGAATAGCACTTACTATGTTGGAAAAGTGATACCATGCTGACAGAAAATATTCTTGATTATGCAAAAATGGATAAACTCACCTTGGAGTTAAGGAACAAGGAAGACTCAACATATTACACAGTTTGGGAAAACTAGTATCAATGGATAAATAATAGGAACATGAAATGTACAGCTTAGACACATAGATGTATTGATATAGGAATAATTATGAATGTATAAAATGTAATTTACACAAAACTCTTTTTAAAGTATTTGTATTTAATGTTTTAAATTTTCAAAAAAAAAAAAGAACTACAGAGAAATTTACTGACAATGAGAACAATTAACCGGTGGAACTGCTTGCCTTCAGAAATTGTGAGTGCTCCATCACTGGAGGCTTTTAAAAAGAGACCGGACAGCCACTTGTCTGGAATGATTAAGGTCTCCTGCTTATGCATGGGCTCTAAGGTCCCCTCCAATTCTGTTATTCTGATTGTTGTATCCTTTCCTTAACACTTCCTCTTCTTAGTGACAGTAAAGATTTTTCAGGTGTAAAGATTTGATGGCAGCAAGCTGGTTCTCCCCGGGAGCTATAAAGAATATCCAACAGGATTATGGATGAATGTTTAGAGATCCATCATGGATGTCATAAATGATAAAGTTTAAGATACCAGGTGTGAAGTCCATGACAACTTTTTCAATAGACTTGTTTTATTAAGATGCACAATTACAAAGGACAGTTCTCCTTGCAATCCATGAAAATGCCAAGAACTTCCATGAGACCTTATTACACCTAATAAAGAGAAGAATACATGCAGCCTCATTATGCTGTCTTCTTTAAAACACCTGTATTTAAGCAAATATTATACAATGGATATCATGATCACCTGAATTATATCTCCCATAAAGATCAATTTGGCATCTACCACAATGATGTTCCAGAAGTCTTTAAAAAGTTGGCTGTTCTCCCATCTCCCATCCCTCCACCACAATTGATTGATCCAACAAATGTGGTGACTTATTTTATTAGATCATGCAATCAAGAGCTTCCTAAGAATGGAGTATATGTATGGAGTTCAGCTGATTATGTTTTCTATTATAGAGAGCATGTTTGTCCAGATGCGTGGGAATTCCTCTTTTTTATTGTTTTCTGTATTTTCTGTAAGTTGTCCAGAGTCATTCTGGAGACAGACAGCTCCTAAAAATGATGCAGTAAAATGAAATGTGGATTATTTTTTTAATGTTGGTTCTATTTTCCAAGATTGCATACTTTTCCTTATTTAGTTTATATGCAGAATATATAATGAGAAATGCTGCAGAATAAGTTATTAGGATTGGAACAAAAAATCTCTAACAATCTCAAAAAATGTTGATGATAGCACCAGGATGGTAGGAAGTGAGAAAAACCTAATGATGCCTCTAATTGAAGTTGAAAAAAAGCAAGTGTAAAAGCTAAGTTGAACTTCTGTTCGCTATTAAACACGTAAATAATTATATTGAATAGGTATTGTCCAAATGAAAGGAGACAAGCTGGTCACAGACTTTATTCTACATTCAAAAATCCAAAAGCATGGTGACTGTAACTATGAAATGAAGAGACTTGGAGAAAGACTGTGACAGATTTAGATAAAATATCCAATTGTAAATACATCACACTGACAACAAAGGTATAAATTGTCAAGACTATGGTTTTTCTTTTTGTAATCAAAATTTTGGACCATAAGAAAAGCTGAAGAAATAAAATAATAATAATAATAATTACTACTACTACTACTACTACTACTACTACTACTACTACTACTACTACTACTCCTGATGGAGTTGAACAATTTGGACAGAAAAATAAGGAAGCTTATGACAATGAATCATGATTTGCACCCTAAAAGTGATGTTGACTGATTATATCTACCAAGAGCAGAGGGTGGTGGAGGACTCCTACAAGTAAAGCAGACTGTGGAAGAAGAAAGACACAGCTTGAAGGATTACATCCAGAAAAGTGAAGAACTAATGATTAAGGAAGTAAATAAAGGAGGCCTTTTAAAGACAACTAAGTCAAAAGCTGAATATAAGAAAAAAGTAATTGAGAAGCGAGCTGAAAATTGGAAAAGCAAAGCTATGAATGGCCAATACTTGAAAAGTATTGAAGGCAAAGCTGACCAAAAACTGGTGAAGATCAGGAGTATTGAAAAAAGAAACAGAAGGCTTGATTTTGGCAGCTCAGGAACAAGCCTTAGCCATAAACTACCTGAAGGCAAAAATTCAACATGTTATCACCAACAGCAAATGTCGCCTCTGTAATGAGAAAGATGAAATAGTTGACCACTTGATCAGTGGGTGCAGCAAAATTTCACAAATTGACTGCCTACAATGCTATGACCGCATTGCTAAGATCATTCACTGGAAATTGTGCCAGAAATTTGGATTTGAGTACAGCAAAATCCACTGGGAACATCAGGTGGAGAAGGTTTTAGAGAATGAGAAAGTCAAGATCTTGTGGGACTTCAGAATTCAGACTGACAGGCACCTGGCCTACAACACACCTGACATAACAATCATTAAAAACAAAAAAGTATGGTTCATTGACATTGCAACACCAGGCGCTGCACGAATTGAAAATAAGCAGCAAGAAAAAAATCACAAAGTACCGGGACTTGCAAATTGAAGTTGAGCAACAGTGGAAAAAGAAATTGTGTGTTGTCCCGATTGTAATTGGAGCCCTGGGAGCAAGACCTAAAAGGCTACCTCGCTATTTGGGAATTCTAAATTTACCGGACTTGAACAAAAAACCACCCTGCTTGGAACAGCTTATATCCTCCGACGTTACCTTGACAGTTCCTAGGTCCTTGGTTAGGATTCAAGCTGTTGAGCTACCAACCACCCCCAAAGGCTCTGAATCTCACCAAAGATTAACCACAGAATAATAATAATAATAATAATAATAAGAAAAAAACAAGTGATGATGAACAAGCTGAAGAAATTGCTCCAACATCTGAACAAATTGAAAAGCCAGTGGAAGAAACGAACATCCAGGACGAAGACCTTCCTGTGCAACAACTTGAAAGTGTAGAGCTAAATGATCCAGCAAAAATGCTGAAAGAAAAAAATTGGCGACATGTCCAAGAATTTTACAAGATACATCAACAAATTGCAGCTTCCTACAATAACACCAGCGGAACTGCAAAAAACTGCGCTACTCAGAACATCTTACATTCTAAGAAGGTACTTGGTTGATACCTAGGATGCTGGCAGCAAACCATACCAACCATTAGCACCAGTCAATGGCATTTGTAAGGTATTTTTAAATGTTCAGTTGGCTGAGTTTCATGTTTAATGAATGAAGTAAATACTACTAATCATAATACTTTATGGTCAAAGCACAACGTATGTCCAATTGAACATATGTTCAACCAACCAATTGGTTGAAGCTCTCTCAGTGCACACACACACCCCATCCAGCTCACAGTGAAAACAAAAAGTCCCTAACACAATAAATCACATTAACAAACACCCAGTCCCATTACACCAGTGTGAACATGCTGCCTTAGAAGAGTTGCGGTGCACCTGCAAGTCCATCGTACTACGTGGTTATGATGTTACTTGGCATTCAGGAGTCTGACAGCCCACAGGCTGTTCTTCAGCCTGTTTGTGTGGCTGGCTATGCTTCTATATCTCCTTCCCGACGGTAGGAGGGTAAAGAAGTCCCGTCCGGGGTGCAAGTTGTCCCTGAGGATTTTCCTCACTCTTCTAAGGCAGCGGGCCCTAGCGATCTTGTCCAGTGATGCCAGGGGGCAGCCCACGATGTTTTGTGCTGTGCTCACCACTCTCTGTAATGTTTTTTCTATCTGCTGCTGTCAGACCAGTATGCCATACCATGATGCATTAAGTGAGGATGCTTTCTATTGTGGACCGGTCAAAAGAGGTCATCAGTTATTGTTCCACTCTGTTCTTATGCAAGAGCCTAAGGAAATGGATCAGGGGTCTCCAATCTTTGCAACTTTAAGTCTGAAGGACTTCAAGCAAAGCTGGCTGGAGAAGTCTGGGAGCTGAAGTCCTTCAGACTTAAAGTTGCAAAGGTTGGAGACCCCTGTTCT
>JAPKID020004525.1:0-11630 GCA_026931265.2 Tropidonophis doriae | reverse complement strand
TGACCTAAGGGTGGGTTGTCGACTGGTCAGGGAGCCAAGTCCAAGTGAAACACCTGCAGTGCCCTTTGTCCGAAGGAAGCTTCAGCTGATGCATAAATGTCCAGTTTATAATGTTCGATGAAGGGCGATGGAAGTGATCACGTCGCCACCAGGCATATTTCCTCAACCGAAGCTTGGGTGGCCCAAGCCGCAGTTGTGGCTGTACTGTGGGTAGAATGGGCCGTGATGCACTGGGGCAAAGGTCAGGCCTGGCTCTTGTATGCTGTGGCGATACAGGCCTTTAACCATCAACCAATGGTGGTTGTTGACATCCGACACCCGTAGTGGCAAAGGGCCTGTCAAACATTGAGGTGATGCCATTTCTCTAGAGAGGATGCGTGGGACGGGGGCAAAAGTCTGGTAGCACCAACTCCTGGACTCTGTGGAACCAGGAGTTGACTTTTGTGAGAAATGAAGGGTAGGGCCAGAGGATCATCCTGTCAGGATGGAAAAGACAGAAGTCACTGCGGATAAATAGGGCTGTCAACTTCAAGATCCTCCTGGCTGACGTAATGGCCACGAGAAAGGCCATTTTAAAAGTCAGTAAACAGAGGCTGATACATTGAATGGGTTTGAACGGAGCCAATGTTAACACCTCAAGGACGATGGGCAACTCCCAAGATGGATAACAATGGACCGTCGAGGGTTTGAGGTTGATGGTTCCCCTCAGGAAGGAAGGAATCCTGGGGTGATGTGTCAGAGAGCACCTGGTCCCTCCATGTAGTACTGTATAGAGCACTGCTAACTGCCTTCGTAGGGTGTTTGGAGCCAGTCCTTTATCCAGTCTGTCCTGGAGAAACTCCAGGACATGAAGAACCAAGGCATTCCTGGGAATAATACTCAGAGGTCGGCTTCACCCGCAGAATGCTGACCACATTGCATTGTACACCTGCATGGTGGAGAGCCACCTGGCCACTGCAAATGACATGCACAGAGAAGCTGTCTCGCCTCAGGATGTCCCCTTCAATCTCCAAACAGCCAATTGAAGCCACTGATGGTCCGGGTATAGTAGGATGGTCTTTGGCTGAAGACTATCCTGTTGTCTAGTATCTTCCAGGGGCAGTGAGGGACAGGCTGATCAGGTCGGTGAATCAGGACCAGTGCAGTACCTCCGCTTTCTCCGCCAGGATCTTGCAAATGACTCTCGGGATGAGCAGAAGTGGTGGGAATGCATACAACAACCTCTGGGGCCAAGGGCTGTGGAGGGTGTCGACCCCCTTTGCTCCAGGCATCGGGAACCTGCTGAAGAATTGAGGCAGGTGGGTGTTGGCTGGTTGATTAAACAAATCCACTGTTGGAAGATCAAACTGGAATGTCAGGTTATGGAACAGGTTCGGATGGAGCTGTCACTCCGCGTGGTCCACAGTCCTCCAACCCAGCCAATCCACCTGTACATTCGTGGTTCCAGATGTATGATCTGCCCTGATGAACAGAAGATGAGACTCTGTCCCTGTGCCTCCAGCATGAGCCTCTTGGAATGTGTACCCTCCTGGTGATTGATATGTGGCTTAGCAGCCACATTGTCCATAAGGATCAATATGTGTTGCCCCGCTACCAGGTCTCTGAACTCCCAGTGGGCCAGATGGATGGCCTGAAGCTCCAGCCAATTGATACTGTTCAGCAGGTCCTAGGAGATGCATTGCCCTTGGCTTATGTGGGAGTGGGTGTGCGCACCCCAACTGTACAAGTTGGCATCAGAGGTTATCATGACCCGTTCTGGTTCCCTGAAGAGACAACATTTCCACAAGGCAGAGGAGGGCCACCAATAGAGAGAGCGGATCACTTTGGATGACAGCCGCACCATGATATCCGGAACTCCTCTGTGTCTCCTTTGGTGCGGCAGGAGAAACCATTGGAGATGGCATGTGTGGAGCTGAGCCCAGGGGACAATCCCTATACAGGAGATCAGCTTGCTCAGTAACATGTAAAGGAAGGATAGGTGCACTGATCTCTGGGTCAGAACCTGGTTCACTAGGGCCCGAACACTGGCATAATGGTCATATGACAGAACCCCTAGATGTAACTGACGTGGCCGGAACCAACTGACTTTTATCCATATTTACCATGAACCCATAGAGCTGCAGTGACCAAATTGTTGCTTGAAGATATTGATGGGCCTGTCTCGGGGACAACGATTGTATCAGGACATTGTTGAGATAGCATTGTAGTCTTATGGGACGAGACCTGAGATGGGCTGCCACTGTGACCAGCAGTTTCATAAAAGTCCTTGGGGCCGATGAGAGTCCAAACAGCAGTGCCCTGTATTGAAAATGGCGCCCTCCGTACAAGAACCGTAGGAATTTCTGGTGAGAAGGCCGAATAGGCACATGAAGATATGCCTCTTTGATGTCTCTCTGGCAAATGCAGCCCAAGTTGGCAGTGACTGAATTTTGAAATGCTTGTATGGCAGGTACTCATTCAAGCCTCTTGAGATCCAGGATTGCTGTCCACCCCCAGGATGGAGTAAAAACCTCTCTGCTCCTTACCTGATGGGACCGGTTCAACAGCAGAGATGGATCTTGGAAATCATGAGAGCCCTCATGACCCCGCATCTCAGAATGGAACACCTGATGAATCGGAGGTGTGGAAAGAAATTCTATGGTGAGGCCAATCCATACTGTCTAAAGAACCGAGGCATTTGAGGTTTATTGTTCCAATTGGATGACAAAATGCCTGAGTTGACCACCAATGGGAATACCAACCCGGGAGTCATCTGTACTGACGGAATGGTCAGTAATTGGAACCTCAGTTCCCGTGTCTGGATTGAGACTGCTATTACCGTTGGGGCTGTTGTTGTTGCCTGCCCCTGTCTCTGAATCCAGATCTATCCTGTGTTTGATTAGATCCCTGGTAGTAGGGTTTGTGGAATTGGGGCCCAGTTGACTCTGAGTCCCCTCAAAAGGGCTGCCTACAAAAATAAGGTTGGGCCTTTGTATAGAACGGAGAACCTTCTTTTTATCCCTATTCTCAATGAGAATGGGGTCTAAGGCCACACTTAAAGGGCGCCAAAGCCAGATGCCATTTAGAGCTCATGTTGGCCTGCCAATGGCAGAGCCAAAGGAAGAGGTGGGAGGTGACGTTAGTCGCCATGGCTCTGGAGGCAAATTTTGCCGCCACTATTGTGGCATCAGCAGAATATTCAAAAGCCACCACCAGTTTATTAACATCCTGGTGGAGGTGCACGTCCTCAGGAACTAACTTAACCAGGGAAGTCCTGTTAAAAAAGGATGCTTCAGTGGCCGCTCAAATTGCCTAGGCAGCTGCCTGGTGCATCTTGCGGAATATTTGTCTTGCCTTGCGGTTCTCCGTCTTCAAACCCTCAAAAGCATCTGAGGGCACAATGGCTGGGGAGGTCATGACCGCTATTGGCATGTCCCCCGACTGCATCAGGAGGAGCCCTTCCAGATCTGGTCTGTGCCCTTGTCGTTATTGCTATGTGGGGGAACCACAGCGGGTTAAGACCACTGTCTCTGAATGACATCCAGAAACAACTTAGGGGAAGGAATGACCTCCCATTCCAGAACTGGTTCTGAAAAGAGATGTTCAGTGGAATAAAGACCCAATGATGGTTCCACTGGATTTCCTTTATTTCCCATATTGGTTGTGGTCCTTGCCTTGAAAAGTAAGGATTTGAACAGGGCAGGTCTGAACAGGCCTCCAGGTAAAGGAGTGTCCTGGGGTGCGCCCTCATCATCAGATAATTTCTGATCCCCCTGCTTTTGGTCACCCAAAAGCAAGTTCTTGCTGTGGGTGGATGGCAATGGTGAGGGGGGATCCCTCATGGACCCCGGGGTAGGTCTTGAAGGAGCCCTCGGGCCTCTAGACCTCCTGTGAAGCTCAGAGTTGACCCCCTGCAAATGGGCTGCAGAAATGAGGTTTCTGAATTCCTTAGGGAGGTTCAGAATCTGACCATCCTCCCCACAGAGCCCCACAGCTGTGGGGTGAAGGTAGCCTCAGTGAAGATAGCCTAGCCTCAGGGGTAGAATGCCTGGCTTGAGAGGCACGTGTCATGCTCAGGCCTGATGCGCTCGGGATTGAGCCTGGGCATAGGCCTACATCCTCAGTGGAGAGGCCCTGCATCTGGATTTTGTCTGGGGACCAGTCACTAATAGCCCCTGGAGGGGATCCCTGAATGGAAAAGGAGGGCAATCCCTCCAACTGCAGTGGTGGAGGGAAGCTGGTGACCCCCGCTGCCTTAGGCGTCTTGGTGGACACCTTGTCCGAATCCCAATCCTTATCTGCTGTCACTGATTTGGACTTGGACTTAGATCTGCTACCTGCGCTCCTGGTGCCTGTCCTTCCTACTCTGCTGGTAGGGGAAGCTTCTTCTTTTTGGCGGACCGGGGAAACCAGCTCGCCTGCGATCGTAACCTTACAAACACAACTGACTAAAAATAAACGAAAAACACCTGTTGTGCAAAGAAAATCAGAAGAAATCTAAAGAAAACTTGGAGAAACTGTGATTGTGTCTCTGTAGGCTGAATTGAAACAAATGAGCTACCGAGCAAAAGAGGAGGTGTGGCCAAGTTTCTTCAATTCAGTCTCTAGGCAAGCAGATTGAAATTAACCATTCCTTTGGATTCTCTAAGCAGTGCACTGGAGAACACACACACACACATATATACTTACACTTCACTTGTGATGTATTTTGACTTTTTCAGACTCTTCAGATGAGAATTAATTGCCTGCAAGAGGAGCTGAAGAAGGCAAAAGACCTGGATTTTAAGTAGGTCGTGGCATGTTCATAAATGCCTTTATGTGATGGACTTTCAGCTTCCAAAGGTGCACTTTCAGTTGCCCAGAATTTCCCCCATTTTTGTCTTACATTCTTTATATCCATCAAGTACCAAAGTTAACTGAATGACAGACATTTTTTTTAGCCTGATAACTACATTAAATCCAATCTGAATGATTGACTCTCCTGGCTGTTTTCAGGGAGGACTCCAACTTCCTCAAATAAATCATACTGAAATAATTTAAGATTAAAAGAAATTTCATAAAGTTTCAATACTGATAACTAGATTAAATCCAAATTGAATGATTGAATATCTAGGACAGTGATGGCAAACATGCACACTCACCTGGGTGTCAGTCAGGAAAAGAGGCAGGCGTATCCCGAAAAATTTACTTCCGGTTTTGTGCACTGTCTGGAAAGTCTTGTGGTTACTAACACTCATGTGCCCACGCTGATCAGCTGGCCAGCACGCATGCTCACAGACCAGCTCTTTCAGTTGCCTCATGCACAAAGGCCAGCTAATAGTCACACATGCATACACACCAGAAACCTGGGAGAGGAATGGCTGATGCCGCACATACCAGGCGGCATAACTCCATGTGCCATTTTTGGTATACATGTCATAGGTTCACCATCACGGTCCTAGGAGAGAAGGCTTAAATATTTCAAATTGATCATACTGAAATGAGAGATTAAAATTAATTTCATCGAATTTCAATATACACACACAAACAGACAAATACATAAACGTGTGTGTGTGTATGAAGGTATTTTTTTTAATATTTTTAATTGGAAAAGGTTTGCTGATTCAAGTAAAAAGATAAGGGAAGTAATTTCATTGTGTCTTCATAACTTACAGGAAATCAACAATAATTTACAGAAAAACAACAACAATTTCAAATCTGTTGTTGGACAGAGAAAAGCTCAACTGTGAGAACAAGGAGCTTGTGACAATTTGTGGTGAAAAAGAACGACTCAGCGAACAGTTTGAGGAAGAACTAAACAGGTGAGAAATGTTTCCATAGCAATCCTGATTTTCTGCTCCAGAATTTCATATTAAATTCTTTATAACACATAAAATGTACAGGAAGTCCTTGACTTACAACCAAAGTTGTAAGTCAAGGACTTTTGTTTAAGTTGTTAGAAACTTTTAGTGCCACTAAAAAAAGGCACTAGAATAGTTGTTTTTCACACAACTATTGCAAAAGTGTGGTCAATTTGCTCATATTTATGTCGGTTGCAGTGTCCTGGGGACATGGGATTCCTTTTTGCAGTATTCTGACAAGCATTAAGCCAGATTCACTCAACCGGGTTACTAATTTAACAACTGCAGTGATTCACTGAACAAATGAGGCAAGAAAGATAGTAAAATGGGGTAAAATTCACAGAAATGTCACTTAAAACAAATTTTGGGCTAAATTAGGATCATAACTGTTCTGCCCCACAGACTATCTCCTTGGGTGCGAGCCCTAACTGACATAACAAAGACAGACAGAGAACTGCAGATTCACCAACTGATGTTATTTCTGCTGCCACTTTGGTGGAAACTTAAAGCAGCCTCTTTACAGCTAGGACTGTCTTCTTCCCTTGACTACATATTTTATCCTGACTCTCCCACTGTCTCTTCAAACTTTCCCAGTCGTGGCATTTCCCAGCAAAGGTTTTGTAGGTGAACGTGGTTAGCTCTTCCTACACTGAGCTGTAGTGGAGAAACTATAAAGTGCAGCCTTGGTCTAAAATGAAAGGATCTATTGTCATCTGTGTGGGGCTCAGCAATCAACCAAGCAGCGCTGTCATTCCAACACCGAATTGGAAAGATTAACTTTTCCCAAATAAGCAAGCAGGAAAGAAAGAGAAGAAATGTCCTTTTAACATTCAAGAAGGATGAATTGAAGAGCAGGGGGACGATGGGGGAGGGGATCTCTTTTTTCCCCCTGGCTTCCCTATGACCTACAACACACCCAGGGCTTTAAAAGTAAAGCACACTAAGCAACGGTTAAACAAGGATTTGCCTGATGCTGCCTGATCGCTTCTCCATGGAACTTCAGTAGCAATCCTCTTCAGTTTCAGCAGTTGTTTCTTTCTGTCCTGCAGCGAAGCACACACACACACACACACACACACACACAATATGCTGGACTACAAATTTCCACCTGGAGCTGTGGAAAGAGTTGCCAATGTCTTTTGTAATCTGATTCTTCCAAGGAATTAAACGGGAAGGAAAACAAAAACTATGTTCGGTGTATTACACACCTTGAATAATAAATTCAGCCATCACCAAACTTCTGTTCACCTTTCCTATTTTCTTCTTGTTTTAAGAAGCGGGCAGGCTGTTTATATTGCTATGGTATTGAAGCTAAACTATTACAGATTATTCATTTTGCGACTGTTAAGGCCATCTTAAAATGTTAACAATATCATCTTTTTTCTTTCTGCCTTAAACAATATTCTTTCCCAGGGTAAAATTAACAAGACCAAATATAGACAAAAGTTGAAACGTGGATGACAGAAATCAACATACTGCAAAGATGTTAAGATTAAGATTTTTCAAAAGATTAAATAAGCTTTGTTGTCATTTTTATTGCTGTGAGCACACTAGCACAGATTAAAAATAAAATTCATCAGAATGTCATACATATACATAACACGCATATACACATTATTTATTTATTTAATTAATTGGATTTCTAGACTGCCCCCTCTCCCCGAAGGGACATCTTGCTACATACATGTGTTTTGGGCCCCAAAATAAGCACCAGGTCCTATTTTCGGGGGATGTCTAAGCTCAGGGGTGTCAAACTCAAGGCCTGGGAGCCACAGCTGGCCCGAGGAGTGCTTTGATTTGGCCCGCGGGGCCGCCCTGGAAACAGCAAAGAACCAGCCAGCACTGCATACTAATTTTAGTTGCCAATAACTAGACAACTGAGCAGCGTTTATTGTTTTTTCTTTAGTTTCTAGTTTGTATGCTAATGCAGTATAATTGGCAGTTTTATGAACTGCAGGTATCTGCCTTAGATGTATCAGTTTGTGCATAACAAATCCATAGGAATGAAAACTAAAGTTTTTTCCTTCAATGTATAATCTGCATATTATTTTTTTCAAATACTAAAAATAAATGGACAGAGTTGGTTGAGCCACAGTTAAGTTCTATTATATTTGAACTAGAAATTATAGTTTAATCATAGATCTTGAGGATTTTCATAATGAGCAACATTTCATACTGATTCAGACTGTTTTTGAAAATGTGAACCTGATTATAGTTAGAATTATTTTAATTCTTTAATTTTTTTTCTTACAGTGTGACTGCTAATACCATAGAATGTTACAGTCCTTTTCAAAGAGAAACATTAGAATGCCTTGTGGAAATGAAAATTGATTCGGCCAGCCGTTCAGCAGGTCATTTTACCTACAGGGAAGATCCTGCTGTTTCTAAAATTTATCCAGTAAAATCTTTCCTTAGGTGAGTGGAATTTTAACATTGATGTGTGAATAATAATGAAAAAAATAATGATAGTAAAATACTATATAATAAATTGCAAAAACAATTTTTATTCTTTATTCATGCTTAAAGAATATCTTATTAATTACACACAGAAGGAAACGTCTTTTGGAAAATGTGTATTGGCAAAATATTTCCACTCACTTTATGTTATTTAGGCTCCTTTTAGGGACATCCACAAGGGTGAAAGATTTTTTTAAAAATCAAGATGGTAGCCATCCACTTTCCAACTAGGGCTGCCTCACTACCCAGTCAGTCTTTTTTCCAAGCATTAACAGGAGCTTAATGGAAGTTTCACAAGGTAGAAAAATGTTAACAAAAAGGTGTGTTTTTTACAAGAATGGAATAGGCTTGTGTATTTTTTTTAATATGTAGATTTAAGATATTTTAATGGTGAAATGAGGATGTTTTAGTATTTTATTCTGTATTTTCTCTGAAAGTGTATTTATTGTCAATGAACCAGTCTTGTACAAAAGATTGGAGAAAGAATGATCTGCCTATATCACTGTGCTCGAATGGAAAATTGAACGTTGGTCTCCCTCATTAAAATTCAACATATTTATGCACGCAAACCATAAGTACTGTAGATATATATTCATATACAGTATATACTTGTGTCACAACATAAATATATGTAGAGAGGAAAGCAGTATGCTTCCTCCCTTAATTGGGGCCCTAACAGGGTGCCATGAATTCCGTTGTGTAATTTTTTTATATGTGTGTTACATTTTTGAGCTGATCAATAAATAAGTCAGGGAGACTAGGATAGATCTATTTCGAACTTTTTAGCTCTCATCAGCTAGCCATACCCTTTCTGGGATTCAAATATATATAACAAATAATACTGAGTACATATACATCTAAATTCAAAGAAAAGGAAAAAATACAAATATTACAATGCACCCCCCCAGACCATTTTTTCTTATATTTCTTCTTCTACAACAACTAAAAGATATACAATACATTCCAATTGTGCCCTTATCCCCTCCAAAACAACATATATTCTTGAGTTGGTTTATTCCCTTTGCCTTCCATCAACACTGTTCTCATAAAATCCTCCCATATTTCATTATAATGGTTTGCTTTAATCATCCCTTTTTAACATCTAATCTTCTGTTGTTAATTTATCATTTGTTGCCCAATCTCCAAATTTCATTATACCACTCATTTCTTTGAATATCCCAATTTCGTCCCCAATATTTAGCCATCACTAATCTAGCTGCCATTACCAAATTCGCAATCAATTCCTTTTCTGTTTCATTTATATTCCGTTTGTCCACCAGCAACAATAATGCAATCCTCGGTGACATCTCTAGATTTACATTCAACACTGCTCTAATTTCTCTAAACACCATGTCCCATATTTTTTATGCACTATACAATCCCACCACATATGTTTATATGTTCCAACCTCTTTTTTGCACCTCCAACAAATATTGCAAGTGATGGTTTTCTACAGCAGTAATACTACATCATACATTAAGTAAAAAGGCTATGAATAACAACAAACAATGGAGAAAATATTTATACAATGAGAATCAGTTCTTTTGCAACACTGCCTTTTGTTAAAACCATTTTAGAAACAGAATGAGTAAAAAAAACTACCTAGAATTTCATTTTAATAAGTTGTAGGGGAGAATTAAAGAGCTATTTTAGTATAGTGGTTAAGGGATTAGGCTAGAAATCAGATACTGTCTGTTCTAATCCTGTTTTAGGCAGAAAACCTGCAGGGTGACCTTGGGCCAGTCACTTTCTCTCAGTCCTGAGAAGGAGGCAGTGGCAAAACCTTCTGCAAAGCCTTACCAAAATAACTGCAGAGATTTGTCCAGGCAGTCTCCGAGAATCAGACATTATTGAATAGAAAAATAAGAGTATTAATAGGAAGGAATGCACCAATAGTGTTCAAAATTCTTCATTGGAATTGTTCTGAGAAATTAGGAGTGATTGCTCTGGTGTCTTCAGCAGAAGATGATACTCTCCAACCATTTCTAAGGAGCTGACTTTCTTAATAAGTAACAAGAATTACCCTAATTGTAGGAAGAATTCCTTCTCAATGTTTTCCTTTGGGACTGAATGAAGGAGAGGTCCTGTGACTTATATCTATATATCGGAAGAGATTAAATTCTCTCTCTTTTTCTCACATGTGTATACCAGTGGTGACTTGGTGGGCATGGCAGGGGAAGGTTACTGCAAAATCCCCATTTCTTCCCGATCAGCTGGGATTCGGTAGGCAGAGAATAGATGGGGGCGGGGCCAATCAGAGGTGATATTTACCAGTTCTCTGAACTATTCAAAATTTCCGCTACCGGTTCTCCAGAACTGGTCAGAACCTGCTGAATACCACCTCTGCTGTATACACATACAGTAAATAACACATATATGGCTGCAATATTCCAATCGTTTGATCATTTCTTTGAAGTAAATGCCCTTTCATCAAATCAAATAAAATTGACATGAAATGGGGGGAAAGATATACTTCTTTCTGCACTAATTAATTGTGAAAAATCATTTTTATCTCCCCTGTAACCCCTTTTCTTGTTTTTGTTTTCTTTTTAAAGGCAAACGTGTGTGCATGGGAGAACAGCTTGCCAAGATGGAGCTTTTCTTGATGTTTGTGAGCCTTTTGCAAAGTTTCACCTTTATATACCCTGAGGACTTAAAGAAACCACCAATGGAAGGAAGATTTGGCTTGACGTTAGCCCCCTTTCCATTTAAA
The DNA here is from genome assembly GCA_026931265.2 of Tropidonophis doriae. Taxonomy (NCBI): domain Eukaryota; kingdom Metazoa; phylum Chordata; class Lepidosauria; order Squamata; family Natricidae; genus Tropidonophis; species Tropidonophis doriae. The sequence continues at coordinate 641 of JAPKID020004525.1, read as the reverse complement.
CTTATTGCCTTAAAGAGATGAGGAAACTTCCAAGAAAAAAATGCTGCATGATGTTCATGTTACTATATGAAATTCAGGGCTATAGACGAAATGTTTTTCACCAAAAGCTAGTCATTAGCCCAAACAGGCTAGGGAATTTTCAGCCCATGGGACATCCAAAAATTATCCAGCACTTTCTCCTTCGCTTGGGCTGTCCCCCACTTGATATGCTGAAATTCTTCAACTCTAGAAACAAACTGAAGTATGTTGACCCCCCAAGAGCTGCCACACATAAGGAGACCATTGGTTGTTAAATGCCTTTTTATAGTAGATAAAAAGCAAAGGAAAATATTGGAAATCTAATTTGCACATGACAATAGACAAAAGCCAAAAAAAAAACCTAAAACACAAAGGTTCAGAAAGCACTTATGTATTTGGAACTTTAAAAAAAAAACCATAGTTAAAGATGCATAACGGGTTGTCTTACAAACTTGAGCAGCATTGCAATCTGTTTTAAAAACCAGAGTCTGTTGGGGAGGGGTGCGTGTCTTCTATTGGATAAGTCTGACTTGTCTTCACTGTTGGCAGTACCGTATTTTCCGGCGTATAAGACGACCGGGCGTATAAGACGACCCCCTAATTTTACAGTTTAAAAAACAGGT
>JAPKID020004524.1:0-11631 GCA_026931265.2 Tropidonophis doriae | reverse complement strand
AGGACTCGAGCTGTTGAGCTACCAACCAGCCCCAAAGGCTGTGAATCTCACCAAAGATTAAAATAATAATAATAATAATAATAATAATAATAATAATAATAATAATAATAATAATAATAATAATAGTAAAGCAGATGAGATAGCTAAACTCATTCCTTTTTGATATTATGATACAAATCTTATCTTATATCTCATATCATCTCTTATTATATCATAATTAATATTACAATACATTACTATATTACGTTACATGATATTATAATGATAATAAAATTTATAGCTACTATTTTATCACTTTTTCCTTGATTTTTTTTTCTAGATCACTCAGCTGAAAATAGATCATAATCCTTTTGCTAAAGGCTTCCGCGACAATTTTGATACGTAAGTCTGTTGCATTTCTCTCCCAATTTCTTAACGTATTCATTAACATTTCATTACCTCTTGTATTCTATTTGACCATAACACCTTCTGACTCCTCTAGGTGTGTTACCACTTTAATTATTTCATAGAAATGGTTAAATAATTATGCCAAACTGTAATTTGATATGGTTTCTTAAATACACAGTAAGTAGTATATTAAATGGGTTGCAGTGGGGAGTTAGCAAACAAAAATAGCAGTGGATAATCTGGCATTCTCCAAAGATCTGAAGATACAGCAACCATAATCCTTGATTATTAATTTATGCTATCTGGAATATATGAGAATTGTATGTGGAGGACAGCCAACTGTCCATCTTAGAGCAGGACAAACAGGTACCATGACTTGAAATATGCTTACAATCCAATCTAGTGCCCAAGAATGATTGTCTTTCCTAACTATCTGATGCAGATTCCTTGTCTCACACCCATTTGCTGTTTTTTTTTCTTCTCTTCATTCTCCACCCTGGCAGGATGTATACCACAACCGAGGGAGAGCGCACAACCCCATCTCCACCCAGTGTGGCCAGCTGCCAGCAGCTCCTGTCAGGCAGCCGGTTCCAGCCTTTCTTGCATGACCAGTTTCCACTGCCCCAGAGCCGCTTCTTCAATCGGGAATGTGTCCCACTCCCTCTGCCACCCAAGGATCCTCCCCACTGGTATTTTGCTTCACAACAGCCTCCCCCTGCTCCCCTGGAATATGGTGCCTATGAGGGAGACTTCCGAGGGAACAAATTTATGCCCTATGGGGTAAAGCCATTTGCTCTCCAGCCTGCCTCTCATTCCTCCTTGCCCTACTATCAGGACCACCCATTTGGTCCTCCTCCTGCATGGAGTTCACCACCTCAGTACCATCCCAAGCCCAATCCAGGGGCCCTGAGCTGGTTCCGGCCCATGCGGGATTTGCAGGCCTTGCCTGCTGGAGAGGAGAAAGGGAAGGACAATGAGGGCTGGGCTGAACCAGGCTCAGTGAAGTCTGCAGATTCTTCAGACTCTGGCTTATACGAAGCTGAGTGTAAGCGTCGCAGAGTGTCTCCATATGTCTCAAGTGCCGAAAGCTCCCCACCTCTCCGCAATGGGGAGCTCTATGACAAAGAAGGTGGTGGGGACAGTGGTTATTTTGGGTTCTATGGCAACTAAGAGAAGTCAGAGAAATATAATAGCAAAAGTTGGGGAGGGGGTTCTGCAGAGGTAAGCTCATGTCAGAGGTTCCCTGTAAGATGCATCTCTTTGTGGGGAATAGTCCACTCATCCATGGGCAGTGCCAAAAATATCGCTAAATCATAGAATGAGGTTCTTTGTAATCATACTTCTTTATTCTACAGTTTCCAGGTGGTAGTCTTCTGGTGTTAAACATGCATTCATTGCGACATTTGTGGATCTAAGTGATGCAAGCTTTCATGGTGAGCCCAGATCTTGGCTCTTGGATTCCCTTATATTCATGTATAAGAGCTTTTGCTTGTGTGTGGCAAATGACAAGGACAGAAATACTCCAGTAGAAATGCATCAACGCAACACATCTGCAGGTTTTCTTCACATACTGTAGCTATTTTCAATTTTGTTTCCAAGCTCTGCCATTCCTGCATATTGTTGAGCAATGAGAAACAATTTTATCTTCTTAAATGCATTGAAATGTTTAGCAAATATTAATATGTGAAATTCAACATGGAGAGATCTGATAAACTCACACATGTGCACAAATACTTCTTAATTCTGAAGTGCATGCCATAATGCTACACATCAGCTTGCTGGTTTCAGTTGTTCTGATCTACTAGAGATTGGTGCAGCAAAGTAGGTCTCAATGTAAATATCACCTGCTGAATTGGAAACCATGAGCATACCTAAGCTATGCATCTGTCTGATGATGCAATCTCTCTGCAGCGCTTTGCTTTAAAAGAGATATGCATTTTGTGCCTTTGAATGAGTACAAACAGACCTCTTCTGTTCTTGCACAGCTAGTAACATATCAATGTCTTTATCATAACAAATTTAGGACAATGTAATTACTTTACATGCCAGTCTCTACCTATCTATCCATCTTAAAATCCCCGTAATCCATTAACAGATCATTGGGAGTATTGTGGATAGAAAAACTGATTGAAAATTATGGCAAGCAATTTGGAATTTGGAAAAATGTTTTGGGTACAAAACAAAAATGTACTATTTCTGCATTTTATTTCAATTCTGCATGCTTGCTTTCAAAATCAAGGTTCTTTTGGACCAACCCACCCAGGGATTGGTAACTTCAAGTGTCTTTTTGACAGAGCTCAGCAAATGCATCTGCTCACATACAGATGTGCTGTGTTCTCATTGCTTTGCGTTCACTTGGATTAAAGAAGTCAGCCACTTATGCAGTATAAGAAAGGATGAAATGTATCCCCCCAAAAAACAGAGGATGATATAGATACACAAATTTACATAGACACAAATTTGGCAACCGATACAAATAGAATGCAATATATCATAAAATACTGGGGAAAACTTCGGCCAGTACGTCTGTGGGTCAATCTGCTATATAAAAAGATTTTGTTATTGTTTGGCAATTTTAACACCCTTGTTATCCCTTTGACAATTTAAAAAAAAGTCTTTTAACTAAAATTTAGCTGTATTTCCTTTCAAACAGAAGAGGATAAGATTGCAGTAAGCCTACATATGCAAAAACCATAGGTTACAATAATAATTTCCTCATTGTTGTCATAGAACACTATCTCTCTAATTATGAACTAGAAATAACAAAACTTGTTTTGTCGCAAAACCAACCAACCAACCAACCCTAAATCAAGAGTAGCTGAACCAGAGAGATGGGTCTTTATGCACAAGCTTATTCCATGTAATAATTCATTGTATCGACTCTCTAGTCATGTAAAGAAATCTGAAATTTAGCCAGTTCTGGGATTCATAACTCAGCTGTAGGACACAAATCCTAAACAGGTATGCAAATATGTATTTTCTGCCATCCATACTTGGGCAGTATGGACAATGCTGAAGTTCTTTGGGACTCTGGGACGGTTTAAACCATAAAGTCAAAGAAGATGATTCCTTACTATGATTCCATACTAAATATCCTAGCACAGGGTCCCCAACGCCTGGACCACAGACCATTCAGAACCAGGCTGCTCAAGAGGCAGGTGAGGACGTACGCTTGCAGCTCCACTCACACAAGCAGCAGGTGCTTGCACTCACGTGTGAAGCTTCATTTGTGCGAGTGGCAGATACATGTGCTCCCCTCTCCCATTGCCTACATCGAGCCACCAAGCCAGAAAGTTTGGGGACCCGTCTTAGGAAGCAAAGTATTGCTGGTAAAAAGTCATGCACCATGAATTCCTTTCTAATGAACAGATGTGACACACCCGGATTCTAAAGAATTAAACAGGTTGTTCGTAGATCTCCTACATTGCAAATCTTTGCTGCCATTTTTGCTTGCTATCTTGTGTCCCAGTCCACAGATTTCAACCACAGAGAAGGGCGAAGTCCAGATGTAATCAGCATTCAGGAATAAGTTTCCCAAGGAACCTTCCTACTCCTCTCTTCTGAAAATTGGTGGTGCAGGCAAAGGGAGGAAAAAAAACCAACTCTTGTTGTATGCAAAATCAGGATTAAACATATCAAACTTTTTTGGGTGGATTCTGTAGCATTTGCCATAATTTTCAGGGATATGCAACACGCATATCCTTCAATTTAGAATATTTTGCAATGCCAAAGGCAAAAAATGTCAACCCTCAGGCCCTTGTCCTATACATGGTGTCCCCCTCCACTGAATCCTTTTAAATATTGAAAAATATCCCAGTGGGTTGGCCCACATAAAATAATTAGCTTTATGGACAATGGGCAGAGAAAGGTTGTATTTTTATATTTCAGCCTGTTCCTTTAGAAACATTTCCCCTCCCCAACAAATCTTGTTAGTAATTTATAAGACCTGATCCTGGAAACACTTGATGGTCGTTTGGTAATTTAATTATGCTAGACAATCAAAAGTGATACTCCCCTTTTAAAGTCTCTTGTTGGCCCACTAACTTCTACTGAATCACCTTGGGACGGTGGTGGCGGTCAGATTCAGCTGTTTACACTCTTAAAGATAACAAAAAAGATGTAGATGTGAAAGAGAAAATGATCTTTGTGATGTTTTGAAGTTCTCTTTTCTAATTTTATTTTTCAGGATAACAAAAATCTTTATGGTTGCAAATATTTATTGAAAGTAGTGTACAGGCTCTGTGAGATTTGTTTTTGGGCTTAAGAATTTCTTTAAATAAACTGTTGCACATTGGAGTGTGTACCATGTGAACATGTGTGTAAGTTTTTCATTCCTTGGGGACGCCATCATGATAGTAATTCTGTATACATACAGTGTTAGCCACCTGGATATCCTCACTGAAACAGAAGTGATCACAGCAACCCACCTTGCAGGGAGGTAGGGCTCAGCCCCACTAATGGAAGAGTTTGAGCTACATAGCTTATGCTATCTTGCCCAATGAATGTTGCTCCTCTGAGTTGTCTTGGACTACTATTGGTTGGGAATAAAATTCACCGATCTACCTGATCTGCTTCTGAACATGTGCTCATGTGTCTGCATATGCATGGGCCATATTGTCCTTCAGACAGCAAAATATCTGAAAGCAGTTGTGGTTCAGGGATGACATTCAAATCACCACATACCTGGTATTCTGCTGGGATGCTGTGGGCATTTTTAAGAGACATGATTTCAAAAATGAGCCTGTAGGTCTATCAGAGGCCATAAGATGATTTCAGTTCTTGTTGACCTCACAGATTCAGGCAGTGTCTTTGCAACAGAACTGATCTCACATTTCTATTTGAATCAGGAAATAATTGTTGTACGATGAGGAATCTTTTTATACTATGTGTAGCTCTTACTCAGCAATCTGGGTATGGAGGTAAGGATAAAATATTTGGCATGAACATGTGAGTCTATAAATATGGCTTACATGACCATGAATTCCCCTCCACCCTATATGCTGGTTTAAGGTAAATGGGGGAGAGGTCACAGAACACAATAAAGCCAAAAACAAATCATACACTAGACTAAAATGTGGATGCTTATTCTGTGCTGCATGACATATAAATGGCCCTCAATGAATTTGGCCATTAGGGGGGAGATCCTAGATCAGAATTCTCCCTCAATAGGCTGTAGTTCAAACATGATGCCTTACCACTATCACATGTAGGCAAAATCATAACTGATAATTAAATAGTCAATGAAGGTGCTTGTCTTGTAGTTAAAATGCTGGGATTAAATTTAATAATACGGATTGAGATAAGTGAGCAGACTCTCCCTCCAAAGGTTTTTTTTTCCTTTTAGGTCCAAACATGGGTTCTGGAGGTGGTTTTTGCAGTGAGGTACACAGTGATTGGGTTTGCACAGTACTATATTAGACTAAAATCAGTTGAGTGACTTAATATGTTTGAAGAATCCAACCAGTCTTACCACATTATGTGAACTAGGACACCATGTTAAGCCATGTAGTTTGTTGAGCAGAAGAAGGCACTTTCTAGCACACCCAACCATTTGATTTTTCTAATATTGGGGAATGTTAGTAAATGAAAATAGTCTCATAGCAACTAAGAGACTGGGCCACTGATAAGCAAATGCTGGGTTTCACTATAATAATATTAGGGATTCATCAATTTCCTCATGCAAGCTATTTCCCCGGGCCCAGTACATTTCTTACTTCCTGCAACATGAAGATAAAAATACTAGATTATTTTCCTAGATTAAAGTACTGAGGAAAAATACAATTATTTCCTATCTATCAAAATACATCTAAAGGATATCAGTTCTAATGCTCTGTGTAGGACTATTCCTGCAAAATAGGTATCAGAAGACTTGCCTCCAAAATAGGATTTGTAATTAGAAGGTAGAGACTCAATAATTTCAAGAGGTGGGTCAACATGACGCCTAGATATCACAGCTCTGCTCAGAAAAATTGATACTGAGCCTAAAGGAATACTACATATTAAGCACTTTGATAATTTCTACTACCCTTCTAATAGTTACTGAATTATTATCCATTTTTTGTAATTAAGCAGAGTGACCGGAGATGAATAATAGAAATTGGAATCCAACAATTTCTGGAGAGAACAGTTTCACTGCCCATTGTTATAAATACCAGGACTGTGAAAAATATAACAAGCCTGCCTTGTAGAAACTGCTCCTAACTGTGGCTCAGTTAATTCACTGATTGTCCTAGTACACACCCACAAAACGAAAAATTTCACAGCAGCCATGAAAGTCTTGTAAAAGTCACAGCTACTTTTAACAATCCTTAAAAAAATGTATTCTGTTTCCAGTATGTTCTGAATCACCTTATTGAAATGATTTGGATAGAGATAATCCTCTATTTACAACTGATCATTTAATGAGTCTTTGAAGTTACGATGGACCTTCCAAAATCCATTTTTAAAATTATGATGGTTGCATATACACACCCACACAGTCATGTGATTGTATTTTGGGCACTTGGCAACCAGATCACCTTTTTGGCTGTTTGCAGTATCCTGTGGTCATGATATATAATGTTTTTTGCCCATTTCTGGCATTTACTTCTTTTTCCTGGCCAAAATTGCCCATTGGGAAAAATGAATTCAGTTAACGACCATATAGTGCTTCTTTAACAATCATCATAAAAATGGCTGTAACTTTGAATCCAGTCATATGTTGCCTCAATTTATGACCGTAACTCTGGGCTCCACTATGGTTTTAAGTCAAATTCTTCTACCTGTAAAATGAAAGCTTTCTAAGTACTTATTGCTTTAAATTGATATTCATGAGAGACAAGTATCAGAAGGACTTCGAAAATAAGCATCTCAGATTTTAAAAACGACTCTTCCACACTGGAACTTTCCAAACTCTGTTTAATTAGACATGCCATTGATTGTTCAAGCTACAGTACAAGGACATAGGCCAATTAATATGAACATAAAAGATGGAGTAGAAACTCAGGACCGGACCTGCCGGAAGAGGCAAATGAAAGCAGGTTGACCTGCACTTGGGAAAGACAAAACATTAAAGACACTCAAGCACACGGAGAGGGACAGACTCACACAGAGGACGTCTACTTGACTGTGAATGATTGATTTTTTTTAAGTGCAGGTCACAGGGAAAACAACATTCTTCCCTGCATGCAGCAGTCATCACATCGTATCAAACAGCAAAATAAATGGATCCAAACCGAACCCTACAAGCTAAAAGAACTTCTTGGCCCCCAATGTAATATGGGAATCACATGAAAATAAATTCTTCCCGGTCGTTTCTTATAACCTTAGTGTAAGATTCAACACAATTTTACCCAAACACACTAATCCACAATATCTCACAGCAAATCTGGAAGTCAAAGTACTTTCCAGGAATTCAGTGAGTGATGCCATCTCTTTCAGAAACACATAAATGTTATGCTGAGCTAATAAACAAGCCAAGAGAGGTGTCCAAGTTGTACCAGGAGACACTGATCAGCAGTGTTTGATATTGTACAACTCACAGTGCTAGCAACAAAGCCTTCCTTCCTAATGATCTGTGATGTAACATCACATCTGTGATGTAACATCAAAAAAAAAACCAAAAACATAAAGCTATGTAAACTTTTGGCTGTCCTGCCCTGCCTGCAATTTTCCAGTAATGCTGTAGAGAGCAGTACAATGTTGAAGGTATGATTTTTTTAAATGCTGAGAAAGCTCTGATAAATTAAATATAAAGTATAAGATCACAGGATATGGTCCTGGGACCACAGCCTGGTACAGGTCAAATAAATTAGCATCATAATTTCCAGTCACCTCCTTTCCCCATGTATGGAGTGCTTTGGGATAGGGAATGGGGAATATTTATTTATTTATTTCGAATTTATACCCCGCCCTTCTCCGAGAGGACCCAGGGCGGCGCACAGACAATACTAAAACAATAAAACAATAAATGAAACAAAGAATGCAAAAACTAAAGAAATAATTGTGAGAGCCTGAGTAAAGTGAGCTAGATCTTAATCTGAATAGTGGTCCCATCCAGTGCTCAATGAACTGTAGAACTGTCAAGTATACAGCAGTCTCATATGTATGGCTGCTGGGCTGTTATTGTATGATGACTTGAAAACTAGGTGGATACAGGCACAGATCTTTTCCTTCCTCCTTGGATCTGTCCATTAGAAATAAAAGTCGGGTGCCCAGAATTCACATCATCCTATACTCTTGCTATGTTTTGCTTTATTTTGCTTCCACAGGAGAAAACCAAAACACACTTGTTTCCTCTCTAACCACTCTTATCAACCAGCCTATACTTGCTTTCAATTTTCATGTCTTGTGTCTGTCGTACGAGGTCTTTTCACCTTTCTTTACTCGCTACAATCACACCCGACAGACCCTGCCCTGAGCTACAAGAGCTATTAGAGGAATCCACACACTTTCACTTAAGAATATTAAAATACCTCCTTCACAGGCATCCATTTTAATTATTGCTTCAAATGCTTAGGAAACATAGCAGAGCAGAAGGGAAATCTATTTCGTGCTAAGAAGGAAGAAAGGAAGATAAACCACACAAAACAATCGGATAAGTAAGGGGTGCAGAGAAAACCCAAGAGATCCTTTCTTACGGCATTCTGCCTAAAAAGATCCTGGTTTTGCCCAGAGGTACCACAGAGTCAGCAAAAATCTGGCATTTGAGGATAGAGGAAATCACACTCCAACTAATGTCAAATTTCCACTAATGCCTTAAGAAGAGCTCTCTTCAGAGTGTTGCAAATTCAATTTGCTTCCAGAGATGGAACTTCTAACCTAATTGGGCCATACTTCATCAAAGCTACACTGCTGGAGACAGCATCCAACTCCTTTCAAAGGAATGTGGTGTATATTTTTTTTTTTAAAAAAAGCATGTGTGAAAACAGTCACCCCAGAAGATCACTGCCCAAAGACCCAAATCTTCATGCCCCTAACTCCTTTGTGCAAACGAACAATTGCTCCAATGCCTCCTACCCCAGGATAACATCCTCCAGCATACATTGCTGTTGGGAGTTGCTGTTACTTGAACAAAAGGCAAGCTTTGAATACAAATTCTCCTATTTATACATGTTTTGGAGCAATCTAATTGACTAGCCTTATCACCTGCTCTGCTCATTAAGATCCAAGTGTGATTAAAGTGCTTCCTATTGCCAACTTCACTTGTGACAATCCAAAGGTCCACCAATGTCTGCCTAACCAGCAGGCAGCAGTGCAAGCATGGCAGATGGACATGGGTTGTCTTTCTTAAGAGTGCTGCTTTGGAAGTGAATAGCACAACATCTAAGAGACAGTGTCCCCTTCCTTCATACGTTGCTGGTATTCCAGGGTTACATGCCTTGATCACTTTGTGCTTATCCAGCAAGAGACCCTTGCTGTCTAGTCGCCCACTTTGGGAGATGGTGGGAAGGCACCGCTGCTCTTGCAAATGCTAGCAGCTACCACAAGACCGCACTGTCCATATTGCTGAATCCTGGCTCTGTCCTCAGTTTCCAGTAGGTATTGTTGCTTATCCAAGATTCCTTGCCATTGGCATCCACTTGCCTCCTGTCAGGAAAAAAGGGGGAGGAAACTCATCAGCAATTAGGTTTGGCAAAAGTTTTATGACACCACATCTGCTGCAGAAACATAAGTTGCTCATCTCCAGATAACAAGTCCAGAGTGAAGAATGCTATGAATGACAAATCCAGCCACTTCTAAAGGCCACACAGTCTCTATTCGCATTTCTAAACTTTTTACATCCTCTCAGAACTAGAGAACTACAATGTTAACAAACTTTAACTCACCGTATATGCAGCTGATGTAAAAATAAAAAAATAAAAACAAGATTACAACAGGAACTTCTATTTAACCACAACTTACAGTTTTTAAGTACTGATCACATGTTTTAAAATCAATCTTTGAAGTTTTAAGGATTGGTTTATTTGCTTCTTTTTCACAATGAAAATTACAGTTTTCTGAATATTGAACTTTCTCCAGCATTAGACTGTGCAAGTGCATAGTGAGTATGCAGAAGACATTGTGGATTTCTTGGAATAAAGGTAGTGCAGGTTTGCTTTACATATTTAATATTTGGGGTCTTCAAGGTTCAAAGCATACTAAGGTATCGATATACAAGGCCTTGATTTCAGGCTGTCTTTGCTTTATTTAGATAGAATTTGATTCTATCTCTAGTGCAATCTGTTGTGCTTGTTGCCTTTATTTCTAGACAATTATTCTAGCCACACTTCTCTCCCTTTCAAATATAATGTTGTTTTGCATGCATCTGATGAAGTGATCTACATGTTTTCGTGCAATTGAAAATGTATCAGGTTTTTTGGCATCATATACCCCTTATGTTTGCAGAAGAAGCTTGCAAACAAAACCTTTTAAAGCATTATGTCAGAAATATTCTTTCAGAGATGAAAAACATGTGGCTTGCCCCTGTCACTTTGGAGGGGGAAGGAGTTTAAAGGGCGAAACAGATATCTTAAGCTTGCAGATACCTACAGACACCACTTATCTCCCCATTCACCCCATTTTGCATCCTTCCAGAAAATCAGCTAATGGAATAAGGAACTGAACTTATTCCAGCACTAAAGCAACTACATGTAGTTCTCAATTTACAACTGGACACTTGACCATCTGAAGTTCTGATGGACCCACCTGAAGGTTACTTATAATCCAGAATCGAAGTTCCAATAGTTGCCACCCGCCACCCCCAGTCTGCTGTCACCTAACTGCACTTTAGGCAACTGGGCTGCATTTATGGCCATTGTCAACACTGGTTTGATTAATGGCTGCAGATTTGCTTAATGACCATGGTGATTTCCTTTAACAATCACTGCAATACAAATTATAAAAGGTTGATCACATGACCGGCCCTTTTTACAACTATTACTAGTTCTGATCTTGATGGACAGGCTCTATTATGGTCAAACTTTAAATCCGGTTCTCATCATATTTGTTTTTTTGGAAGAATAACAAAACGTAGGTGCTATACCAGTGATGGGTTTCAAAAATTTTTAGAACCTATTCTGTAGATATGGCCTGTTTTGTGGGAGTGGCTCGGGAGTGGCCTGTTTTGTGGGAGTGACCATGTGGGCATGGCCAACTTGGAAAATGACACTCTTGCTTAGCAACCAAAATTTTGTGCTCAAGTGTGGTCATAAGTTTTCTTTCTTTCTTTCTTTCTTTCTTTCTTTCTTTCTTTCTTTCTTTCTTTCTTTCTTTCTTTCTTTCTTT